>JAUTBQ010017569.1:0-19154 GCA_032361185.1 Lepetodrilus ovalis
GGTGGGGGGGTGGGGGTGTGGTGTCAGACGTGGATCCCATTTTTATTTCCCTGTAATATTGTATAAGGCGGGTACTATAAGGCGGGGGGGTATATCATGGAACCCAACTTCAGCGTTATATTGAGGGGACACTTTCCACCATACAGTATTTCGTGATGATCTATAGATAGTGCAAAAATTCTTAATTTTAGATTTAGGCTAGGTTACAAAATTTGTAATTTTTTCCTTCAATAAATTATATATTGAGAAAAGAGCATTGGAAAGACGCCCATCTCAGATGTTATACACTTCAATTAGCCAGAAGTATGCTAGCCTTTAACACCATGAACACTCAGTGTCAGAAATTCAGAAGAAAATAAAATGGAGCGTCATTCTAAACAATGCCCCTTTCAATCAACAGATTGTTGTAAATTACAATATGCATAATGAATTAAAAAGTAATAAATTAAATGAGTATTACTTTTCCATCATGATTTTATAACATACACTGATAAACCAAAGGTTATGTATACAATAAACATGATAAATATTGAATAGTGAATGCAATAATACAGATTAATAAAAAATTGATTTACATATTTTTGGTTTCAAATTTGAATACAATTTGTAACTGAGATTCAGTAACATTCAGTTGACCAGGTTCGGGAAACCCCTCGATCTACATGTTGAAAGAAGCGCACATAAACTCCACCCAAATCGCGATATTTTTGTGTCACTGCACGCACGCCATACATATCTTCGATCATGCGTGAGAAATGTGCATTTTGTGCAATAACTTTCTACTAGATAATATTCCGTTTACAGGAAGCACAGGTCTTGTATTCTGGCCACTTTTTGCAAATATTGCAACAACATGTATTATTGACAACAAGCAAAGTGGACCAGCTGTGCTTTTGATTATGTTTCATGGCGCAATGTTTGGTAACAATAATTTGCCGAATGTTTGAACAAGATTTGTAGCCATATGGACGAGTCTATTCCGCTCGTTCGGGCGGAATCTGCTCGATCGAGCTGACCCACCGATTGAGGGGTTTCCCGAACCTGTTGACTTGGTGCCCGATCTCCACCAGCTGTCCACCTTTGCCTAAATATTTTTAAGTTAAAAGATGGATTGCTGTTTCTAAAGTTGTCGCTGGTGGTAATATTGTAGGCCATGTTTATGGCCCGGTAGTGTCATTGCTACGTTACAGTGTGTGTACATTACACTAGTCACTAGCCATAAACCGATGGCCTAGTACAGTGGGTGAGGCAGTTCCGGATCACGGATATTCCGATCACTCACTCATAATAATGCAGACAAAGTGTCTCATGTTTTTTTCTAGATTCAATATGTGACACGGAGTCTATAAATAACAGCGGATAATGCATCTGCATTATTGTAAGTGAGTACATGTAACGGTAATCCGAATACCCGTGATCCGGAACTGTCTTACGCACTGTTGACTATATATTGTTTCCGATTTGTGTGATCTGAGAGATAATTCGGTATCAATTCATAATCAGCAAGTAATGCCTTTGCTACATTGCACATGCATAATGTCTGGACACTTGCAATCTACTTAGCAAGACTTTCTACATCTGTTCAAAAGTCTTGACCAGTTGAACTGACTTGAGAAGTTCTGACGGAAGTAAACAGCCAAAACACATTTCGCAAACGGGACAAATAACCACTTTGACTGGGCTTCTGTTGATATAAAAACAATAGTTAACCGGCATTGCAGACCCCAACAAGAGAACCAGTTTGGGTCACTCGTGCCTAATATATCGAGATTTACCATTGGTTACAATTTACCAATGAACATTGACGTATCTTTACTATCAGCAGGTGCGCGTCCTTGACCTTGCATATATCTCTGCATACAGATTTGTGGTTCTTTGGCGGCTTTCCTTTGAGCTGAAAACACATAAAAATGGTAAATAGTTTATTAATGTAAATCATGTGACAGTGTAGAAGTTCAATAGTTATCATTTCTCCTATTTTAAGTGTATGACATTGATTATATAACCGCCTTCCACTTCTTGTTCGGGGTCTAGGTACTTTCGACCTGACCTTGACAAATGACGACCAAATGTTCAGTCAAACTTGTTTTACCTGTAATAGACAGCCGGTGACAGGTAATAGACTGGAAAGTCATGTTTGTACACTAAATACATTATACGGTAATGGTAGTTTATTAATGTAATGTAGAGTAATCGGGATTGCAAATGTAGTCCTGTTGAGTGACTGGTCTAAAGCACTGTCAATTCTTTTATTATGACCGGTGCCTGTGAGTAGACAGCTGATAGATATGACTAAGGATGCTGATAGGTTTCTAATACATGTATGTGATTGTCTCACAGATCATGCTCTCCTGACAGCGATAGCACATCAGTCTGTACTATACACTGTCACACTACGAGAGGTTTCGCTGGTACAACATTATAAGGAATTTGATTGGCTCATATTATTATTAGCTGATGGGTTCAGGCGGAAACCAGGGTAAGATTTCCACCCGTGACCCCCCCAAAGAATCAAAGATTCAACAGGGTTAGGGTTAGGGGTCAGAGTTGAGAGATTAACAGCGAGAGCTATATAAACCCTAACCCACATTTTTTTTTGGGGGGGGTCACGGGGGGAATTTTTTCCGAAACCAGCAACCTCCAATATGGCTCACGATATTGACGAAAATCGAATAGTGAATTGGCGGAAACTGTTCCTTGACTTATATTTTAAGGAGATAATCGATCATAATGGACTAAAACAATACTAAAAGGTCTACTGTTTGGAATTTAGACGATATCAATCGTTAATTGATAGTTTCCAAATTGAACATTTGCACATTTTGGATGTTGCCGGTTTGCAACTTAACACCCAATAAAATTCTGTATAATGCTGAACACACGAAAACTCCCGTAGTGTCACAGACTGTTGTGTTCTCGCTGTCAGGAGAGCAAGTGGTCAATCCAGCCAGACGCAGATATGACGGTCAGAGATTTTCGGCATGTATGTAACTATATACTAGTATTGTGTACCCCACACTTATGTAGGCCCCTATATAGTTAACTTATCAACATAACTTCTCATCTATTATTGCGACGTCGTGCTTATTCTTCACTTTGACTTGTATATCTGCATCTCAATTGTTTGTTGATATCTTGTGGAAATGAATGAAACTTTTTGTTATTAGATTGATTGGTTGTTACACTAGTATATATAGTATGATAAATTGCTAACATTAAGGCATTTATCGTTATTGCCCAAACCCAGTTGCTAATGCTATTCACACTATTTAAAGGCAAAGTGCTTACCTTGGATCAGACCCGTACAATCCACAGCGTAGCCATGGTAATATTAGCTATAGATACTCTTCCTGTTATCCACTGTATCGACAAGTCATGATAAAAACAAAGAAATCCAAGACTGTCACAATATGGTAATTATGCCATGCAAAGGGTTTTGTTGAACTCTCACCGTGGGAATTGCCGTAGCAACAACTTATACTATCGATGCGTGAGAACAATTGGAAATTACGTAGAATTGAATATATTAAATTGTTCTCATGCATCGATAATACAAATTGTTGCTACAAATCGCACCGTGAGAGTCCACCTTTACATTGCTCTTCAAAAGACTTCCAATGAAGTCAAGGAATGAACTGTAATAGTAGGACTACTATTGTGTTGGCAGTGCGGAGTCATTACGGTGTCATGACATCACAATGAATAATGATTGATGACATCACAATAGCAGAACAGTCAAAGTGCAAAGCGAAAGGTATGGTGATTGAGGAAGCACAGATAATAATCTATGGAGGAAGGTATTGGCTGGGAAAGAAGGTTACTAATAGGTTAGTCAATAAGTGACCCTATCAATTACATATAGCAATAATATTTTACTGACACTTCCGTCAACTACACGTGGATGGTAGATAAGTATAAATACTGTAGGTATTTTATTCATTGCACGGTTACTTTCCAAAACTTTATTCTCCCAATAAATAGGTCTATATCTTTACACTCTACTTTCCGTTTGTGAAATTCTCTAGCCCAGACTATGGATACCATTTCTGTTGATTAATAGCAATACAATACTAGACAGAAACATAGACGTCTATCACGTCATATGCATTTAACGGATAGCAGAAGCATTATTGAGGCAAAGCAACTTTGTCTATTTCGGAAAATTATCATGAAACAGAACTCAATAAATAATGTATAGCAGTTAGATAATTGTGCCCACCCAAACCAACATAACAATATTATAGGAAAATTATCATAGAATAGAAATAATTGATCAAATTTGAATATATTCTAAATTTGACCCTAATGTATAATTATTTCACGCCATTACATTCATACTTTCATGAATCGTTGGGCCGATGGAACTCAAGGAAAGAACAGACCAACTAATTGTAAGCACGCATACATATCTATAGCATTGATAGCCTGTTTGCCCTTAACACTTTGTCAGTACTTTCAAAATACTTGATAATATACCTAGCATAATATCTGGCGTTTTTTTATGCTAAAGCGATATACAGGTAAGAGGTACAGAAATATATCTCGTAATACCGTTGTGTTTGCTGTGGAAGCCGTACTTATTTTAAGAATGGAATATATATTATCCAGTTAAGAAGTCGGTGATGGATTATAGACACTTTTCGAAATAAAGTTGTGACCGACGCAGTGAAATAGGTGAAAATGATGATGACTTGTTTGTGCAGTCTTCAGAGAGTTGTACCACGGCCAAGGGCAACACAAAATCGACGTGCAGCAAGTATAAGAGAGCCAATGAAACATCTTAACAAGCATGCAATGCACGCGACGTTACCGATGTCTATGTTGACAAGAGGTATTATAACGAAACGCAGATGAGGGTTACGCGACCTACTGTGGTGAAATGACTGTGCCGTTAAGCTTGCGCAATTCGTTAAGTATACCTAAGCGGAATGTCTTCATACCAGCACGTGTCTGTTGAAGAGAAAAACACGAGAGTGAGTCAGAGGACTATGTAGATGCGAAAATACAATGGAAAAAAAAAAGGGAACCATTGAAACGGTGTTCAACTATTTCGTACAGGTACATGCCGGACGGAACAGAAAAAAAAGAAAAGAAAAGAACAGAACAGAACAAAACAGAACTTGTTTGAAAGTCTTAACTGAACAACACTGAGAGCAAGGTTACTGTTGGATCTTTACTAAACGGAAGCCAGGCAATTCGATTGAGTTTTTTTTTATGGAAATGTGTTTGGGGTACATCGCAATTGCTAAGAAAGCAAGCAAACAAACAAACCAATCAGTACTGTATCGGCATTAGCATGCTTTAGAGCATGGGTTTTGCGCAATCTAAATGTTCAACCTATTATTGTATTGTTATTAATCAACAGAAATGGTATTTGTTTGATTTTATTTATTTTAAATTTCTATTTAACATGGATATTCTTGACATCAAAAGATTATACTATTCAATAGATGGTTTATACTGTATTACTGTGTGTTCCATATTTTCGCATATTCAATAATATCTATGATCCTTAACAAAACAGACCAACACCACGAATTTTGGCAGGCGTCTTGACACGTGCATAATTTCTGATATATCTAAAACGTAATGGCTGTAGTAGATGTCATTCAACTTGACACCATTGTCTCGGATGTGGATGTTGGCAATCTGGTTCAAATTGCAACCTCTTTCGATGTCATTCACACAAATAGGTATATGTTTCTTCATTAACGATCACATCAATCAAGATGTGTTACTATGAAAGGCTTCCAACGTATAGTCATTGCACATATGCCCAAGACGATAACCTATTCTGTCTTCATCGTCGTCATCATCTGCAGAAGGATGTAGCATTCGTTGAATATATCGGCCGGTGAATATATAAACACAGACGTCTGCATTAGTTCTATGAGTCAATTATAACACAGGAACTTCCCTAAGAGTCTTCTCTAATTTGCACGTGGCATGCACTTTCAAAACATGTGCACGTCTTAATCCGCCTACTGCCAAACTATGGCTTTCCCAAAAAACTATGACATCATTTTTCAATCATTGGGGGATTATGCTTTTCTTTTTTTTTTATCTTTTTTTTTTTTAAAGTGACGTCTTACGTAAACCGCCGTTAATTGTGTGGTTAGTTGTGTCATTGGTGGTCCTTGAGTCCGTTAGCATACTAAGCGTGTTCTTCAGCTTCCGCCCTGGTTTACAGAGCAAGTGTCTAGTGCTGAGTTTGGGTAGAAGCAATATTGTGTCAGGTAGATCAGTTCGTGGCTCTCTCGGTCCCGGCAGCTGGAACAACAAGTTGGCAGTCCTCATCTGAAGTCTGCTTCTGAAGTTACCCACAACTATGCCCACTCGCACCTCAAACGTGCAAACACGTTATTTGATAATAGCAATTAACGCCTAACGCTAACTAGTAAGGGTCAGGTATTTCGTAAAGTAATTGCTTATGTTAACGTGTACCAATTGGTGTCCTGGGTTTCAACAGAAATAATAACGAAGCGCATGTTTTATCAATTTACGTATTATCTGGTATTGTAATAATTATATTAATATGTAGCAACGTAATCCAATGCCATATTTAAACGTATACTTGAAAGGGTATAAGGTTGTAAATTTTTGATTGTTTTTAATGAGTTAAAACATTAGTTGTAAAGAAGTAGACGACATGTTTATGTTTTAGAGAAGACAACAAGGCAGAAATGTGGCATGGGTTCAAACATACAGCCGAGCATGATGTCAACTGAAATATGCGTAGCTGTGTATTAATTACAAGATTTGTTGAGACATTCTGCGAGTTCTTCAAGTACATTCTGTGCCGCCGTTTTCATTGCTACCACATGGGCCAAATATGACATACTAGTATTAGACATAATATAAACCATTATTCCTATAGCCAATATATTCTGTGCGTAATTCATTACAGAACTATGCTGATGATCATATTGGAGTACTAGTATTCCATAACTATATTCACAGGCTAGACAGACAATGTGTGGCACAGGTATTATTATAGAACATATGTCTCCCGCTTGCCAGTCTTGTTGTCTAGGTATTGTCATGATTATAGCGTGCTTGTTCTTGGTATTCGTGAGTGTCTGTTCTGTTAATAATGCGTGTTTGCCCTGATATTGTTCTTCTATGCTCGTCCTGATACTATTACAGTATTGTTCTTCTATACTCGTCCTGATACTATTACAAGATTGTTCTTCTATACTCGTCCTGTTACGATTACAGTATTGTTCTTCTATACTCGTCCTGATACTATTACAGTATTGTTCTGCTATGCTATGATTGTTCGTCCTCATTGTTATTCTATGATCGTCTTGATACTATTACATGATTGTGTTTCTATTCTTGTCCTGATACTACTGTATGCTTTTTCTTCTATTCTCGTCCTGATACTATTGTATGATTTTTTTTCTATGCTCGTCCTGATATTATTACATGATTGTTCTTTCATGATTGTCCTGATGCTAGTGTATGATTTGTATTCTATACTAGTGTATGATTTGTATTCTATTCTCGTCCTGATACTATTGTATGATTTGTATTCTATTCTCGTCCTGATACTAATACATGATTGTTCTTCTATGCTCGTCCTGATACTATTGCTTGATTGTTCGTCGTCATTGTTCTCCTATGATCATTCTGATATCATTTAATGATTTTCATTCTATTCTCGTCCTGATACTATTGTATGATTATTCTTCTATGATCGTCCTGATACCATTTCATGATTGTTCTTCTATGCTCATCCTGATACTATTGCATGATTGTTCTTCTATTGTCATGATTATATACCGTAGTGCGTGCACTGGTATTACTGTGTGTTTGTTCTTAGTATTCGTGAGTGTCTGTTCTGCGATCTGGTAATACTGCGTGTTTGCCCTGATATTACTACATTATTATTGTTCTTCTCTGCTCTTTGTGATACTACTACATGATTGTTCTCTGATTGTCCTGGTAGTATTGTTTGATTGTTCTTCTATGCTTGTCCTGCTAGTATTGCATGAATGTTCTTCTATGTTTGATCTTATACGTCATTCTCTCCCGACATTGGCGTGACTTCATATCTTCCGTCATAGCCTCTGTCTTTCTATCCCGCATTGGCCAGCTTTATATTGGCGCCTTCCGGTGAGAACAGTTGATGAACTCAGTAGGGGCGGATAACTCTACACAGCCCAACTGCGTAAGTCACATATCCTACGTCCGCTGAATATTTAACAACAATGGCGTCGCAATGCGTGGTTAACGATTTTGCGCTTCCTGTTTTTGTTCCAACAAAAACATCTTTACCGCTGGTTGCAGCCAACACCGCCTTTCTTTAAATCAGCCATTTTACGCAGTAGGGGCGGATAACTCTCACGTGTTAGGAGACAGTTTTATGATTTGTTGCTTGTACGCCAATTGAACCAATCAAATTGCTTATACTTGAACACCAGAAACCACTTGTAGTGTGACATTGTATAGCACAAACTGATGTGTAATCGCTGTCAGGAGAGCATGCTTATACGTTCCCTCTTCCTAAACTATCGTAAATATCGAAGTAAGCGCACAGAAAATATATGGTGAGATGACCGATGTTCTTGTTAACTGGAATCTGTCTACATGCAAGCATTTTCTCCCGACATCGGTAACACTTGACTTCATATCTTCCGTTAGTAACCTCTGTCATTCTATCTCGGAATGTCTAGTTTCGTGTTGACGCCCTCTGGTGATAAATATTGATGTAGCGGAGATGGGGTTAGATAACACAAGTTAACTACCACACTTCCGCTGCTTTGGTTCCTACGAACACACACTATATACCGCCGGTAGCAGTTAACGTAGCCCTTTCCTTGTTTTACGTTAGTTTGATGTTGAATTAGAGAGCTAACATTATCGATAAATCCGCCATCTTACACAAACTATATAGTGTGTGTAAGATGGCGGATTTATGGAAATATGGGCTAAATCTAGAGTTTCGGGTTAAAACTTCACCACATCAACACGGCATCATGATTTGTGTTCAATTCAATTTAGAAGCTATCAATTAACGACTGATATCGTCTAAATTCCAAACAGTAGACTTCAATATCAGGCGAAAACATCAATATCAGACTAAAAAGCATTGGATGAATGGATATGAATATATGTGATGTATAGTTACTGATGGAGAATTACATTATTGAAACATAATTTTATTATATCGCATCATGTATTAGCTACTTATGATTTCAATTAACAATTTCAAATAATAACAATAATTCTGAAAGTGCTCATGTATAACCATATGTATCATCGTATGTATATATGGGCCAATCAATACTAAATAAACGAATTGCATTGAGTTAACCTTCTCCAGGCTGAAGGATAAAGGAGATGCCCTCATGAACCATATACGTGTCTAATCCAGTAGGGAGATAGTCAAAGGCATCTAATCTAGACAACATACATACATATATAACCTGTTAACTGAAGGCCATCCTCGGAAACGCTTATTACGTTCTGACTTCATATAAATAGTACTATTAAGAACGTAATAAGTACCTCTGTGGTGCGAGGATGACTGAAGATATTTCACCTAATCTAAATACCTCCAAGAGGTTGATCCTTTACAACACACACACACGCACACTAGCACGCACACACAAACACACACACACACACACACACACACACACACACACACACACACACACACTCGCACACGCACACACATTTATTCATTCATTCATCATCATCATATTGGACATTGATTTCTTTCAGCATAGTGTTATTGTGGTTAATACACACATACAAATCTCCAATCTGTCGGATGGTAACTGGACATATCGCCATAATACCCCGGCTTTGAAGTCTGTCAACGCGAGATCGCCACAACTTAGAAATGTACTTAATCTGTCGATTAATCTTTAAATTACAAACGGGAGCAGAGAACATATTCCTTCCTTAGTCTGTCCTATCCTGGGGATTATCGGCTACACTATAGAGGACTGCGACTACACTATATATATAATGCTATAGCAATGCTGTCTGGAACAACAGACAAGCTTGCAGCGTTAGTCTAACGTTATACTTATCAGTTCTAGTCAGCTGCCACTGTGTATCGGAAACCTATCAGCTTTTGAGAACCAATCGTCCGTGCCACCGAGGCCAATTGTTTGTGAATTGTGAGATCCTAATCAAACATCGATTACGATATATGCTATGTAGGCAACAGTTTGGGGACATTAGCTGTTATACCATTGATTGATTATCATTGCAGTGGGTTATCGTGGATCTGTACTGAATAAGATATGTGTTTGAAAAAGTAGTCGTGGATTAAGCCCACATTGGCAAGGACTATAGACGGATTAGCAGTATATATTCAAGTATCCTGCATCATCTTCTTTGAATGGTTGTGGTATAAACTATCTAGTGTACTAAGTCTAGATTATACACACACAGACTTCTGTACTGCCCATGGATAACACATCATGCCTACAGCACGGATTTCTAAATCGGCTGGTATACGTGGTTGCAGGAAACTTGCGCCGTTGCAACGACAACAGACACAGTGAGTATCATCTGTACTGTCCATGCGTTTGTAACGATTTTTATAAGTAAATCAGATTTACGTGTTTGTCTGTGTACGTGTTATAGGAGTCACTGACCATAAGGGTTAGCTTTGTATTTATCCTTGAGTTCCCCCTTTCCGTGTATAATTGTGGCTTTGTATCGGGTGTGTGTATATATGTACGGTATATATATCTGGTGACACCCAGGTTGTTCCTGCGTATCAGTTACAATTGTACTCGATTAACGTGGACCCTATTGTTGACTAACTATAGCTGCGCATATTACGTATATAAATGTGTAGCCTATACATCTTGTATATGACATATGTAATTAGAACATGGATATCGTTTCTCTAAACTCTAATATGAGGTCATAGCGCTCTCGTAAGTGCACGAGCACCATGTATTATAGAAACGATACCCTGGATATTGCTATATATGTGTTGTTTTTAGCAACGTTACTACTTTAACTAATATCTTTGAACCTTGATAGTAGGTATTATTTTAATAGTAGCACTTTTGGGGACACTATTTTGGCTCATCGTAGAGGGGCAAGGAAACAACACACGTCATTATCAATATGTTGTTATTGTAAAAAGAAATGTTTAGATAATGTCACTACATTCAACCCATATTGTATAAAACAACTCTTTGTAATTTTTTCAAGAAAAAAACTTGTCGTCAATATCATTTCCGTGACATAAATGTCATATCAATAATATGCCGCCAAAATATCTTTTATTGTACGCGTCTACTTATTCCCTCCTTGGTAGATCTCTACATTTTCACAGGTCCAAGTTTCAAATGCACGTATTTCGCCTATTCATCAGAATTAATCACTACTATTAAGTTTTATATATAATCAATAACTGCTTGATTAATGTGTCTAACTGACATAATAGTTAATTAGATCACACTGATTACAGTTAAACATGAACTCGACTGCAATTATGTGCTACGTGCTAGACTATACTAGCATTCTGCTATCTGCTGGATTGTTGAAACATTTCAATTCTACAGTTCTATAACCATCTATATGGTATTCCCTATCTTTATTTATTGGAAATCACGCCATGTTAATATATACATAAATAACGATAGGGAATACCATTTAGATGGTTATAGATACTAGTAACGAACAAAGGCATGCCATTACGGAACTGTTTGAATAAATGTATAATTAATTATACACTCCCTGGAAACGTGACACAATATGTTGCCAAAGACATGCTATCTATTTGTAATAAATGAACCGCTAAGATGAGTTATTATAGTTACTGTCTAGAGAGGATATACAGTTATGAACATAAATAACGAGGTTTTTTTTATAAATTTTCTTTTTTTGCTTGGAGGATATAGACTTAATCAATACAAATTTGAAATATATTGGGAATGCATTTATTTCTAACATAATACACAGCATAGAATATCTGTATTGTTTCGACGTGTTCCTACAATGACTTGTAGATCTTTGATTATGTACTTGCCGAACATAATGCATTTTTTATTATATACAGACCATGTATCGTACATTCAATTGCTATTGTTTGCACATTTCAACAAATGTCACAGTGTAGCGCTATATTATCTCAGTATAATCGGTGTATGAGTACATTCGTGGTTGTCAGACCGTATACGTAGGCTGTATAAGAAGCACAATGAATAAGCGTTATAGTTTTTGAATGTGTGAAGATGGTAAAAACAATATAAAAATACATGGTAAATGGTATACAGTATTAGCAACCATGTTTTGTTGCGCTTTTTTGGGGGGATATACAGAATCTATAGCATAGAATAATTAGTCGTATGTGAAATAATCTGTACTATTAAACTAAGTATACATACTATTGATATTTACACTAGTGAACTGTTGCTTAGTGGCAAAGTAGGACCCATTTTATTGAACTTTAATAATGATCTATTGACAATGATTGTATAACCAATAGAGGCCCCGTAGTTACGTTATCATGATATACAGTATGTGCCGTATAGATGAGGTATTCATTTTTTGTCAATAAAACAAGTCTTCCACAGTAAGATACATTGTCATTGAAACGTGGCATGTATGTGATTAGTGTTCAGATAAACGTGTTACAAATTGGGTCCAAATTACCTCTAAGGTGGTGCATGGGAACCGCTAATATCAGAAGCAGGTGGCACAAGTATGCATGTACCAAGTCTGTGGCCAGCAAATATATTTCAATACAAGTATTGGTTCTTAAATGTGAGTCTGGCAGGATGTTGTTCCACCGTAACAAGAACATGTCTAAGTTCATCTGTACTAAATCTTCTAAAGATTAATCCCGAGACCCAATCCCATACCATGTACTGCGACGAGAGTCACGAGTTGGTATTGTCAGTGAAACGTGAGCCACGTATTGTCTGATTAATGAATGGATACAAATGCAGGTACTTGGATTTGGCTGGAATATCCTGGCATGTTCGATTCTTACACGTATCCAATTTATTTGAGATCCTTCTTTAAAGGACGTCATCACTTTTCCGCCAAAGAACCTTCTTGTTCTTCAATACCACTTGTAGCTACATTATCGTGTACTAGGACCTGAGATTACTAGATTTTATTGAGAACGATTTCATGCTCAACTCATTGTATTTTTCGCAACTCATCAAATAGAAGTTGAGCTTCAGCATGAAATCATACTCAAAAGGTTTCGTAATCTCGGGGCCAGGATTTTGTACAATTACTAAGAGTAGGATATTTCCGCCACCCACCTCCCTCCCTCCCTCCCCCTCTATCTCTCTCTCTCTCTCTCTCTCTCTCTCTCTCTCTCTCTCTCTCTCTCTCTCTCTCTCGTCTCTCTCTCTCTCTCTCTCTCTCTCTCTCTCTCTCTCTCTCCACACACAAAAATCCTATGTGAATACAACGTGCATGAAATGCCCCCGCCCAACTGACACGTCTTTCAAGTAGAGAACGAAACCTTGATATTCAGTGAGGTGTTTTCTTTACATAAATATTATTTGCATTTTTTCTCGAGCGAAATACTGAATAGAAGTCGATTAGTCTACTAGTGATAGGTTTAGTGATTTAGTTAGAACTTTATTTACACCATTTTTTTTATAAGGAGACTGGAAAGGGAAGAGTGTAATTTGGTTTTATCAACAAGAACACAGCTTTACAGTTTTACGAAGACGGTAATGATTGGCCTCATAGCGCTACGACCAGTATGTGGATTAGCAGTGTATTAGCTATCGGCAAATTGAGCTCTACCACTGTCTTAGTGGATAAGAGAGCTTCGTGAAAGGATATCCAGGATATTGTTTCTCGT
Organism: Lepetodrilus ovalis; assembly: GCA_032361185.1. Classification (NCBI taxonomy): domain Eukaryota; kingdom Metazoa; phylum Mollusca; class Gastropoda; order Lepetellida; family Lepetodrilidae; genus Lepetodrilus; species Lepetodrilus ovalis. Next base: position 13,811 of record JAUTBQ010017569.1, read on the forward strand.
AGTTCTCAAATCTGCTACGAAATCATAAGAACTCTCGTAGCGATCTATTATGCATGGCGTTCGTGCACTTACGAGAGTGCTATGGTCTCGTAGTGGATACGAGAGCTGCGAGAAACGATACCCAGGACCATTCGATCAAAATCAAATCTATTTTGTGTCAAGAATTAAACAAGTATATATCCATGTATGCATGTTGTATACAGTCTGTTCATTTTGAGTAATTGTAAAGTTTATATTTTGACCGAAATAATTAGGCTACTATTATCGTACGCCAAGACCACGAAACGTAATGTTACCAAAAGAAGGTTTGCCTTATCGGAATAGCAAAAGCACATATCAAGTGATACATTAGGCCCCGATTGATTCAACATACGTAGCGATCGTAGAGCACGAGAATAGTAACACCGATACCGTAACATGGAGCTACGGCTCTTGTAGATTTACGATAGTTCTCTGGAACGGTAACCTGGCGGATCGTATGGTAAGTGGTACATAGTAGCATTATGTCTGTTACGTATTTTCCTCGTCGCCCTTCTGCTTAAATTATTTTTCTAAAAACATTTGATATCTATTGAATAAAAGATATATAACCATTATAGATTTAAACAATTGGTTATAATTGACTTATCATGTAATACAAACTAACAAATCGTATTTTTTGGTTTGTTTGTTGTTAATTCCGTAAAATATTAATAGACATAATCTACCAAATATGAGCATATGTACCGTCATGAAGATGGTCCACGATGGAAACCTACCATTCATGTCGGAGAGATTATGTACCAGGGTATCCTTTCACGAAGCTCTCTGATCTATTAAGGGACTGGTAGCGCTCTCTTTGCCGATAGCTAATACACTACTAAGAGAGCGCTACCAGTCTCTTAGTAGATAAGAGAGCTTCGTGAAACAATACCCAGGTGAGGAGTAACTCGAGAGTGTTCAGAGCGAGAGTGTTCAGAGCGGGAGTTCTCTAGCATTGAATTCAATTCGGAAAACTAAGCTTCTTTTTAAAACTTAGTTAAGCTTTTAACTGAGTCGATTAATTAATATAAACTAAGTTTTGGGCTTAGCTGTGCTAAATTTCACTGACGTAAGTCGCAAAACTAAGCTGTTTATAGCACACCGCCCCAGAAAACACGATGAAGCGCTATTAAAATGATCTTCATATGTTGCATTCATACATAAGCTGAAATATACATCTTCAGTTTCACATATATGAATGCAACATATGAAGATCATTTTAATGGCTGCTGAAATACACATCTGGGCGGGATGTAGCGTAGTGGTAGGACTTCGAAGCCAAACGTATACAGAGTTTAAATCCCATTCCCGTGGGCGCGGAAGTTACATTTCTGATGCGATATTGATAGGATGCACTGTCTGTACTAGTTATCATGCTTGTACCAGCCGGTGCTCGCAGGTTTACTGCAACATTCAGCACTACGGATATTGCGGGTTTCCTCCTGCCCTAAACTAGTGAAAGATTCTAAAAAGCGACTCTAAACCCCATTACAAAAATATTTAAAATACCCATGTAACAACATACACATGGTTAGGATTTGAAGTAATAGGCCAACATATTGAAGCGCTATCTTGCCATTTACTAGTAATACTAGCCTGATTCTAAACGTCGTTTAAACTAGATTATTGTCTGTAGTGCTCGGCGAGCTACAGGATTAACTTGACTTTGGTTGTATGTGATTCATCAGTTCACATCCCAGATTTATATGCTAGATGCCCTTCAGATACTTGTTTCGAAATTTTTTCCCAGTTTTACGTAGTGAAAGTCATGATTTTGGAATCAGGTTAAGTGCAAATGCTAATTTATATACCTCTTCCCTCAAATCCCAAGCCTGTCGTGATGTATCCGTAAGATATATTTCGCATTATATAAAGGTAAAAAAACACACCACGTAACATATTGTCGTAACGAATTTTTGAAAACAAATTTGTATCTCGTAAATCAGTGAATACTCATTACCAAAGTATTATCATCCCATTATAAAAACCCCACTTCAAATAGAGAACAACTGCGTTGTTTGGCCACCGTAACCTTCCAACGTCTCCACTTCCGAACAAGCAGCGGTGGCATCCCATAAATCCTCTCAGTTCCTGTTGAGAGCGCCACCTACTTCCTGCCGCCGTCGTGTAACCGATGGAGTGAGGGAACAATCCTGACCCGATAGTCCTCCGAGGATCCATGGTTCCTCGCCGCGATCTGAATGGTCCGGTGGGATTCGGAAATCCAATAGCAAGCCCAAGAACGCACGGTTTATTCTGGAGATTGATGCATGAGGTTTATTTTTGTAGGAAGACAGACTTTATCTGCAATATTTTGTGGTGGTTGACAGAGTGGGCTGGCTATCTGATACGTCTCTCGTGTTCCTCAGCCTGCGTCCAGCCATGGGGGAGATCGTCCTCCTGCTCGACCCTCAGCGTTCCTCCTGATCCTGACTTACGCTACAGTAACGTCAACCCGAATACGACACTGTCCTCATCATACCGCACTGACACGCCTACCTCGCAACACACGGAGAGACCTGTGTTCAGACTAACATCCATACGCACATCTATCTGGACAAGAGTAATGCTGGACACGAGTAATGCTGGACAAGAGTAATGCTGTTTGTGTTACGTCGGGAATAAAGCATCGTTCTTGTAAATAATTTGACAATGATCGATTTGACTGTTCGAATTAGTTGAAGCTCACTGTAAATAATTCTTGTCTAGTGTAACGGTATACTCTCACTTGTATGATCACAGCAGTGCCTGATATCATGTTTTAAATTCCAGAATATTAACAAGTTAAATATTATTTATAATAATACATAAATACACAGAAACCTGATTTTACAAAGAATAATAATGGCCTGGCTGAATTTCTGCACATTCCACGAAGAAGGCAGTTTGGGGATTTGTGCCGTTCTTTGTATCTCTGTAGTGTGCTGTACGTAGTGTGCTGTACGAGAACTCTCGAGGACAGTCTCATGATACGACCAAACATGCTATACGACCAAGCATTGTGTACGACCAAACGACCACAGGTGTTGCTAATACAGTATGACGTTCCAGCTTAAAATCATTGCCCACCTCGGAGAAGCTAAAATAGAGGAGCACTTCAAAACTGTCCTGCACATGGTGGAATAAAAGTAACCAGTGTACGATAATTAAACCACCATTAAGTCACCATTGTCAACACTAAGAGCAATAGTAGTAGTAGTAGTAGTAGTAGTAGTAGTAGTAGTAGTAGTAGTAGTTATGGTAGTAGTTGTAATAGAAAAAGTAGAAATAGTAGTAGTAGGTGTAGTAGCAGTAGCAGCTGCAGTAACAGTCGTAATAGTTGTAGTAGTAGCAGTAATAGTAGTAGTAGTAGTAATAGTAGTCGTAATAGAAAAATAGCAGCAGCAGTAGTAGTAGTAGTAGTAGTAGTAGTGGTAGAAGGTAGTAGTAGTAATAGTAGTAGTAATAGTATGTAGTAGTAGGTTTAGTAGTAATAGTAGTAGTAATAGTAGTAGGTAGTAGTAATAGTAGGTAGAAGTAGTAGTAGTAGCAGCAGAAGCACCACCGACATACACATACTATCCCAGCCAATGCTACCAACATTGTATTAAGCCACGATCCATCATCAGAGCATAACGGTAACGAGGACTGGCGAAAGACGCTGGACACAAATTGGTCACTCATTGCTTTGAGCTGAAGTGACCAGGCCCGCTACCGTAGTGCACTGACCCCTTTGTCCGGGAAGAATGACCATATTACACTGGTGCATTTGCAGCATTGATACACAGCGGTGTTTTATTGATATGACTATACATTTATTGATATTCTCCCACGGCGCAAATGTAAACACGAGGACATAATTGAGACTATATGACTCTCTGGGACTGATCATTAAAGGCCAGGGGTCTTCTATCTAATGATCTTTATGGTATTGCAGCAGACTACTTGTTTATACACGTTCACGTAAGTTCTCCCTTAATGCACCATTTGAAACCGGTACCGGTCAATGATTGGATAGAACGTGAGGCAGAACCATCGGTGTCAGTGTCTGTGCTAGGTGTATCTTCTCCCTCCCTCATTGGCATGTCAGTACAGAAAGTGGAAACACTTTATTCAATTATTAGGAAGTACTTCTATATATTATTCAGCTTCTCCTCACTAGAGTTGATGAGTTTGGCTTCTGTCACAGTGTCTGCGACCGTTCTTAACACGACCGTGTAGCATGCAGCGCCACCGCGTGGCCAGTGATGACTCATCTGTAGATATCCACTCTCTGTTGGTTCCTTCGTAAGCATAGACTCCTACGGCCGGGTGATTTTCCGGACGTCGAGAAAGTCCCTACGTCTACTATTCTTACCTTAAAAGTAAGAAAAAACTAAATGGTGACGATGGAGAAGGAGACGAACATTGATTAATGGCGTCGTGTTGAGTTTAACAGATGCCGAGACTCTATTTTTCGTAACCATAATTAATGTTAGTTCGTGTCCTATCTCCTAAGATCTCTTTTAGGCATTTCCTAACTGACCGACTTCTCAGCAGGGACCTCGACTCTAGCCGACCGTATTCCACCGAGAATACGTTTATTTGTCGAAGATTGACAAAGACCAGGGCAAACTAAGTAAGACAAAGCGGAACGATCGAAGAACGTGTCCGACGATCACTGTGCCGAAACCATCTTGGCAACAAATGCATTTTGTTTTAACTCCCACGTGACCGGAAACAGCATTTTGGGAGTTGATCACGTGACCCAATGAGATCGTAACACCGGAAACGGATCGAAGAGGTATTGGATTGGAAAGAACGGTCTGTGTGCTCCGTCGGAGTCGTTCTTTGTCTGTGTCCCACACGTGTCCACGGATAGCACCATCAAACAAAGTGACTACATTATTTGACTGTCGATTGGTTGGAACGTCTGGTGACACGGTAGAATGAAGGTGCAGAACACATCTAGGTGGAATACATCTACTTCAAGATTGGCGCGCCGCTTAAAAGAAATAAAATAATGCTGATAAAGAGATTGTGGAAATGAATTAATTGTAGCTTCCAACTGAACGGCAAAGTATGATGTTAATATGTGGGGCAGACTGAGCGTCTAAAACAACTATTAACAACTAGGCCTATACTACTTCCATTGCTGCTGTTACTGTTACTCCTCCCTCTTCCTCGTCTTCCTCCTCCTCATCATCACCATATTACTACTCCTACTACTACTACTACTACTACTACTACTACTACTACTATTTAATCTATTATTACTACTACTACTACTACTACTACTACTACTACTACTACTACTACTACTACTATTTAATCTATTATTACTACTACTACTACTACTACTACT
>JAUTBQ010017680.1:0-19152 GCA_032361185.1 Lepetodrilus ovalis
TGGACTTTTATCTGCCGTATCGTTGTCATCAATATCAATACCCACATTACCACTTATTTTTCTAAGTGGATCGTAGTCCAATGTAATTGTTGCTTCATTTGATACTTTTCCTTCTGTGTCTGAAACTTTGTATTTAATCGGAGTAGGGTCACCCGTAAAGCTTGCATCAGGTGTAAAGGTAACCGTTCCATCTGGCGCAACATTCCACACACCTTCGCTAGGTATGGTAATAGTCTTGCCATTATTTGAAATAACGGCACCATCTACAGGTGAACCAGTAATAGCAACCGTTGAAGGGTCAAGATTATTTTCTGGGTCTGTATCATTGCTTACTACATTGATAGAACCCTCTGTACCTGGTATAAGACCCGACTTCGAATCATCAACCGCTACTGGTGGTTGTTCTATCTTATTTATTCCAGCATCCAAAGTAATAATATCTTGTCCTGGAGCAACTGTTACAGGTCCTGTTTTTCCAGTTACTACATTTGCATCACTATCTTCAGCATCATCACCACTCTGATCTTTTGCAGAAAACACATAATCAGCGGGTAAGCCACTAAAGCCAACAGAGTAAGTACCTGGCAGCAGATCATCAAATTTATATTTGCCATCATTAGTTGTTGTGATTGAAATTAGATTACCTGCATCATCTAAAATTGGATTTCCACTGCCATCAAGTAGCGTTACCGTAATACCATCAACACCAGGTTCACCTGCATCCTGAATACCATCACGATTTAGGTCATTCCAAACTTTATCGCCAATTGAGCTAAGCTGTTTGATGCCTACATCAATATCCATTTTATCTTCATTTTCTGCAAGCGTAACAGTTGCTATACCTGTTGCAGGGTCAGCATCCGAATCTAAAGTAGTATCACCACCTGATCCTTTTGAAGTAATTACAGAGCTTTCAAGCTCAAATTTCACTTGATAGTCATCTGACTGTAGACTTTCAAATTTATAATTACCAAACGCATCCGTTGTTACTTCGTAATCATTCGCTGGGTTAGCAGGATCTTTTACTGGATTTCCTGAGCTATCAAGTAATTTAACCACAACCCCTGGAATACCATTTTCACCAGCATTTTGAACACCATCAGCGTTAACATCAAACCAAACCTTATCACCAATAGAACTGGCAAAAACTCGTGCTGAAACTGTATTTGACAGTACAGCACTGCTTACGCCCAATGCCTGAGCACCTGCTGTATTTGAATAAATATCAGTATCTAGGTTTTCTTTTGTAGCAAACTTTAGGTTAACAAAACAAGTTCCTGATGGTTCCATATTTACACCACGAACGCGTACAGCTCTCACATCCGCTTTTCCATTTGGAAAATTACAATTGGCAATTGCCCCATCAACCGTATCGGCATCACCACACCAGTTAGCAGAGCCAGCTGAAACATCATTTGATGGGTGTACCGCACTAACATCAATAGAATCAGCTGTATCAGTAAACCAATAGGTTGGTGTGCCTGTACATTGAGCACCATTATCATCTAGAGATACATCATCAAATACAAATGATCCATGATAGTTAGTTGCGGGAACTCTTGTTCTATCAACCGTTGTTCCAACTTGAGGCGTGAATTTAAAGCTACCAGCAGCACCATCACCGTTGAATGGAATAACATCAATCACATCCAAATTAGTCAGTTGATTAGATGAACCATTTCTCAAACCAACTCTAAACTTCATCCAATTTAATAGTGAATCAGAATTCACTTCGCGTAATGGTGTTTGCACACTCTTCACAATCAATAATGAAGATGGAACAGTATCATTGGTATTTGCATTTGAAATACGCTTAGAAGGAGCACTAGAGTCTGCTGGAGAATCAATCAGTGCATAGTTCTTTAATGTACCCGTTGGCGCATCCACATCAACAATAGCATGGAACACTAGATCTTCAAAAACGGTACCTGTTACCTGATTTCCTAAGTCCCAGATTAATAGTGATTGCCCACCATTTGTATTATTGTCATCACCACCAAATGAACCACAGGCTTGACCATTATCCATTAGGTCTTGAGCATGTGCTGTACAATCTGCATCTGTTACTGGCGAGATAATCGTAGGTTCACCAAAGTTAGTATTTGCATTACCATACGTTCCTGTTGTAGAACCATTGGTATACGTTAAGCCTTTAGGCAATAAATCAGTTATGGTTACATTTTCAGTTTCAGGCATTGGTCCATCAGTTGTGAAACTAGATTCCAATGTTACCGTTACATTACTACCAGGGCTAACCGCTGCAGGCTCCATCGCCTTTTTAATTCTAGCTTTGGCACGAACCATAATTAAACGATCGCCACCACCGCTTCCATTACCTGGATTTTGTGAGGCATCTTTCGGATAGTAATCACCAGCGCGATAATTATTACCCGTTAAAGCACTTTTATAGGTTGCGTGATTAACCAGAATGTCATCATTAGGAATTTGTTCCCCAGCAGTATGTCCATTTTTTGTACTTAAATAGGTTGAACGCGCTGTATGCTTAATACGCATAGCCATCAATTTTCCAGCAGGTAGCGTAGGTGCTGAAATTCTAACCTTTGATACAGGACCATTTGCAGCCGCTGTTACATAATCTGGATACCAGGTAATTGCAGGATCACTACATTCATTAACTACTTCATCAGTACCTGTACTAGGCGCCTCATTTGGATTTGGTGGCCAAGCACCAACATAACCTACTGCATACTGAATAGTTAAACCTGGCACACTTTCAGTAGATGAGTAGTTTAAATCTACCGCATGCTTTGTATCATCAAGGAATGTCCCAGCATTATCAGCATTAGGATCAATCACTGTCATATCATAGGTTTCTACATCAATAACATCACACAAAACAGGATCGTCAATCGCTGTACCCCCTGTATTGTAATAAACAGTGTAAGTTCCAAAAACACCGCCTGGCGTAACTGTACCATCACCACCTTCAACAATGGATGCATCCGTTGGTGGTAGCGACCATCCGCCGCCGCCCCATTTTGCAATTTCTACACCTTGGTCACTCCAGCCTTTACGGAAGTTTTTATCCCATGAGCCAGCTGTAGAATATAATGCGATATTTCGGCAGTTATCTACCTCACTTTCAGACAAGTTACCAAAGTTTGAACCACCAGAAATGCCAACAGGATTGAAATCAGACACACAATTAGTCGTTGTTAATGAACCATCATCAGCTGTATTCGCAATACCGTCCTCTCCCAGCTCAACATCACTAACAGGCACAAATATTCGCATAAGACCAATTGCAGCAATCGCGCGATTTACAGGAAGTAAACCACCATATATAGTTTTGGTAGGAGCACCTGTCAATGTACCATCAATATGATCAACAGTTACATTAATCTTACCATTGCCATCAGGCGTACAAGTAACAGTCATTGTATTTTCTGGAACTTTTATACTACGATCCGGATATATTGCATTATATGATGCATAAGGCTCATCACCATTGGTGTAATAATCCATAGTACATGGATTAGTTGGCGGATCAAATTTACTATTAGCACTCCATGTCACCAATTTAGCATTAGGTGAGATTTGACTGATATCATCAACAAAAGTAATCGTTGCATCTGTTCCACCTTGCAATGCTTCATTGCCTAAACGACCCGGTGCATCATCTGCTGTACCATCAACCTCATCAACTTCAATAGAAAATTGATACCAAAGATACCAGCCAGGGTTACCTTGATCATCTTCCACACCATAACTTGTTGTGTAATAACCAGGACCATTATGCTTATCAATATTCCAACGTGGCGAAGCCGTTACTTTTAAAAGCTGATTCGCATTTCCATCCTCAACACCATCAGTTGCAGATGCAGAATTCGTAGGATCAGTCACCGTAAACACAATATCACCAGGAATAGAACCATTAACTGCATCACCTTCAACGCGCACGGGGAAAGCCATATCTTCAGCAAATGAACCTGTGTCATTTGTATCAAAATCTTTTCTCACACAAGTAATTGTTTTCTTATCTTCAGAAAGAGAACTTCCTGCTTTACAGCTTCCAGGAATACCTTCCCAGATAAAACCTTTTCCTGTGGGTAATGTACCTGTCAAAGTAACCTGCTCTTCAGCACCACCAGCATTTCCTAACCAGCCATAAGCCACTTGCATATTGAAAAGATCATTGGTTCTTACAATGAGATCACCTTCTGTATAGTCATCAGCAGCATTTAATGGAGTGCCATTGTCGTTGTAACCAACATCTGCTGACATATCACAGCCAGGAACAGCATTACTATAGTCATTGATAGCCGGGCAAATATCATTACCATTGACTTTGTCACCCACCTCATTCAAATCACCAGCATTACCACCAGAATCCCCATATTTGGTAACAACGGTTAAAGTAGCTGAATAAGCAGTAGAGCTTAAAACAGAAGAAAATACTATTAAACTAATTAATCCCAGTTTTTTCCTTTTCGTTTTCTTTAGCGGCGCTTCATATTTCTTGTTTTTGATGTTCTTTTTAAAAGAACAGAAAGATATTAGCCTATCCAGAATCTTCATTTTAACCCCTTTTTTACTTCTCTTCATTTTAAGGAATACCCTTAATGTCTGAGACTTAGCTAAAAAATACTGTAATGAAAAAAACCTGCATTTGAATAAATACAGTAGAAAAGAGTCACACATGCATCAACGATACTTGTACTAACCCCATGCCCTTATTTTTATAATCAGATCATTCTTTTGCTTTTTTACTTATTAATTTATTTAATCACGAGTATAACATTTTAAGCTGAATATAAGATTAATATCTTCTTTCAATTAATGAGAAACCTAAACTATTTCCATGAAAATAATTCTTATTTAACTGCTATGTTTTTGATTGATTTTTCTAGGATAGCACGGATTGAAGCCTGTAAAACACTCAACAAAAATCATGTGCTTAATAGCTACGACAAGAGAGAAAAATATATTATTATTTTTATATCTTCATTTCCAGAGTGATAAATCTACAAGGTTTTTTGCTTCTTTTAACAACTTCCTATAAGTTCCACTCTTTAATTATTACATCAAGCTTTAAAAATGACTCAATCAACTCGAACAGATAACGAAGAAGTAGAATTTGCCAGTGGTGTTGCCGCCTTTGAAGCTAAATTCTTCCCCCGAGCCATGCAGCTACTTTCTCCTTTTTCCGAGACAGATGCTCATGCACAACACATGCTGGCCATTATGTATCAAAATGGCTTGGGAACTGTTGAGAACCCTCAACAAGCCTTGAAAATGATGACTGCCTCTGCCGAGCAAGGTTACCCTATTGCTCAACACGGGCTTGGCTTTATGTATATGCAGGGTGAATGTGTTAATAAAGACTCTAGCAAGGCGATTGAATGGTTTGAAAAAGCAGCAGAACAAGGTTTGCAAGGCTCTTTAACAACCTTAGCCATAATGTATGAACAGGGTGATGGTGTTGAGAAAGATATTGAAAAGGCTAAAGAACTTTATAAAGCCGCTGGCTTTGATGATCTTGGATAAATAAGGCTTAATTGACATGGAAGACAGCATACTTTACGTTATTGTGAATGATGACCCCGTTTTAGAATTTGATCGCAAAAAGCCAGTTCCTGGGCATCAGCGTCAGTATCTTGATAATATGGATAGTCAGATGGATCAAGGGATTCAACTTGGCAAAGACTTTATCGAACAACCTAATGCTTTACAACGTTCTCAGTTTGTTGCCAATTCATTGATCAACCATATTTTAAAGGATGAATACTCTATTGCCATTGCAATGTGTACCTACCTTGGTAAGCGCATGCCTGATTTACAGCAAATTAAATGTAAAGGGGAAGTAGACAGAGAGTTATCGATTGAGCTGGTATTTGATCGAAGCTATGAACAAAGCCAACAAGAACAAATAATTCAGTTTCATAAGCCTGATCAGATTCATTAATCATTTTCATATACTAAGTTTGATAAAAATCATGAATAGTAAGCACAATGGATAAAACTGAAAAAGAAGCTAATCAAGCACTTAAAGATTTTATACGTTATTCGTCAAGCCCTTGGCGAATTGTCTGGACTAACTTTGTCGCTGGTGTTTTTAGGGGCTTAGGCGCAGTTATTGGCGCATCTGTTTTTATCGCTTTTCTAATCTGGTTGCTCTCACTATTTGGTCGTATGCCCTTGGTTGGAGAATATGCTAAAGAAATCAGAACTACCGTTTCTGGCTATGTCGATGATACTAACTATAATGATGAATTTGCTCGGCTTGAGAATGTTCTAAAAAGGATTGAAAAAGGATTAACCGATAAAAAAAATAGAGAGCTAAATAACAAATAAATACTATTACTCCGCATATGTAAGTCTCTGTATAAAGATTTTATCACTTCTTCCTCAAAAACAAGTATCAAGCAGGAATATTTTTAATCTGCTCTAAATGATGCTTTAGAGCTAAAGCCATGTTTTCACAGATATTATCTTTCTCTTTCCCTGAGTATTGATGACCACGTTCAACGCGAAGCTTATCGTAATCATCCATTACCAGAAGCTGATCAAAACCTTAATGTACTGATTGCGGTAACATATTCTGGTAGAGGAGACCATTTGCTACCAACAAACAACATTATAACTTGTTAGAAACCTATTTCTTTGAATAGAGGCTCTGAAGCAGAGTAGAGGGCTCTAGCTCTTAAAAATGTAAAAAAGCAGAAGGTGGTTAACTAAATAAAGTTGTTTGACTTGCGGGAAATATTTGCTACACGCCTATTTATTCATCTTAGTACTTCAACTTCAGTAAACACTTTATTAATGTTAAAAACTATATAAAGTAAGCTTAAAATCTACATTATTTACAATTTGTTTACCTTTCTCTTCAAGTTCTGAAGAATCAACAAAACGAATGGAAAAACGTTGTTTTCCTGCGCTTATTTCAGGGTAGTGAGTGGATTCATCTGGCAAGGCTATTTGTAATATCTGATAATCTCTGGAGGGACTCAATGTTGCCTGATAAAAACCACCTTCGGCAGTAACTTCTTCAGTTTCCGGCCCTGAATAGATCAGTTCCATAAGTAGCTGGATAGCTTCAAAAGCGATTCCATATGGTTTCACCCAACTCCTTAAGTCTTCTACTTTCTTTTCTTCAGGTAAACTCAACCAGTAATTAAACAGAGGAATATCCATACGATTGATACCACCCGCTATAGATGCTCTCTGCTTTAGAATATTCAAAAAGTTATGAACTTTTAAATGCTGACCAAGTTGACCACGAAAGCTGTAAAGACGCTTACTTTTCTCTTCGAGCTTCTCAAGCATACGGGTTGCACGTACGCTATCAATATTTTCCATCCCCTCTACATTACGCACAGCCTGAGTTTGAAAATCAAGCACATGTAAAGCCGCATTTTTAACATCAAGACGTGAGGAAAGATTATAAAGCTCTAGCAATACCATAATCGCTGCTTGGCAGTTTTCTGGTGTTGGTTCTTCTAGGTGATGATTAAAGCGCTCCATTAAAAAAGTTAGCCGCATAAATAGGCGGATTTTTTCATTTAATGGTTGTTCATAAATGGTCATAGTGAATGTTATTTATTTAGGAAGTTAACCCATTACATAAATACTAATGATACGTAACGGTAATAACTCTCTTTGGGATATTTGTATGTTTTTTCAGCAGGCAGTATAACAAAGATGGTGATTCTATCATCTTTATTATGCTTAGTTTTCCCTATTCTGTAAGGTTTTTCATATAAAGCATAAAATCTTTGTGAAGTTGTTTCACTTGATTTTTAAGTATATTAATATCAAGCGAATTATCCAGAATATCTGTCGCAGACTTTAGCCGCGTTTCTCGACTAACTTGTTTTTTTATAATGCTTTTAACGCTATCTTCATCAAGAGTATCTCGCTGGATTACTCTGGAAATCTGTTGTTCAGGCAAGCAATCGACAACAACAATCCGATCAAATAGTTCATTGTAGTTTTTTTCAAGCAACAGTGGGATATCGACAACAACATAAGATTCTCCCTTTAATGCTTTAATCTGGCGACTGATTTCTGCTCGAACTCTAGGATGTATAATTGCTTCCAACTTATCTAAAGCATCTGAGTCGGAAAATACAATCTCTTTCAGTCTTGCACGATTTAACTCGCCATTTGCTAATAATATGTCATCACCAAATCTATTCATTATTTCTGTTAAGGCAGGATTCCCTGCCTTAACGAGATTTTTGGAGATAAGATCAGCGTCAATAATGTTTGCGCCTAAAGCACGAAAGGCATTAACTGCGGTACTTTTTCCACAGCCAATGCCTCCTGTTAGACCTATTTTTAGCAAATGGTCTTTCAATAAACTAATCCGTTAAGCATAGACAGATTCTTTATTAAACTTTTTAGTCAAGAAATAATAAAAAGCAACGCGCGACTTAATACGTGAATCTTTCATTTTTTCACAAACTTCCTGAATTGCGGCATCAAGTTCAGGACCATCAGTTAGTCCTAGTTTTTTTATCAAAAAATTCTTTTTGACTGTTTCTAATTCTTTTTTATCAGTACAAGAAACTGAACTCGCATCTCTGTTGTGAACAGATGGGCCAAGTCCTTTAAACACTGCTGTAATCAGTGCATCATCAGCATCCTCATCAAACTTTTTTACATTTACGATTGCATCTTCAACTTTAGCCATGGTTATTTCTCCTAATGTTTTTGTATTACCGTCAGCATTGACAATTTAGTGTTAACTGAGTTCCCATATTTTAGCATTTTCTTGGTTAATTATCATTTGCTTGTCATGGTCTTGCCACAGATTTAAAAACCAATGAATCACCAATCGGGGGTAAATATTGTTTTGGTCTCTTCGAACGAACCAAGTGGCTTATTTCGCACTTTGATATATTCAGTCATTTGCTTGATCAGGTCTGCATTGCTTTCTGCTTCTTCACCATTTTCAAGCAATTGGTTATTTTCAAAGCCTAGACGTACATGCCAGTCATGATCAACGGCAAGCTTTCCTGCTGTATATTCTTCTTCACCAAAGGCACATATCATTATGCTACTTGCAGGAAAATCAGGTTTATTTTGCAAATCACTTAATTCAAATGAGCCTTGTGCATGGGATTTCCCCAAAACTAATAATACTGGATAGGCATTTCCAGGAAGCACACCCTCCGCTAACCAATATTTATACTTAGCGAGATCAATTTCATTGTAAAGGATCATTTGTGGCAAGATATTATTTTCACGCATGAGATCAAAATTCTCAAAAATATCTAATTCATCCAGCTTTCTAATTTCACGAATAGCAATTGACACAGCATCAGGGTTTACCGCATGAATCATTCCGAATTGCTCATCAGGTGCATATTTTCCAACGGCTTCGGTTGTTACCTGAATTAGCATTTGACCATCAGTTGCAAGCTTCACTGCTTCAATCGCTTCTCGGTAGATATCAACGGAAAGACTATGGTGACCCAGCTCATCACGCACATGCAGATGAATCATCGCAGCACCTGCATCCAAACATGCCTTGGCTTCTTGTGCAATCTCCTCAATGGTCATTGGCAATGATGGATGGTTCTCCTTCGTCTTTCTTGCGCCATTCGGGGCAACAGCAATTAAAGTCATGACCACCCCCCCCTTTTTTCCATTTTTTTCTGGATAAGTTCAATTGAAGATTGAATCGACTTAGCTAGACGTTCTGCAATCTCAGCAACATGGCCTTCGTCAATAATAAAAAGTGGTGCCAGTAAAATATGATCACCATTCACGCCATTAATTGTTCCACCCATAGGATATATCATTAGCAGATTCTCCATCGCTTGTTTTTTATGACTGTATGTAACTTAAGTTTAGGGTCAAAAGGTTCTTTAGTCTCACTATCTTTTACTAATTCGATACCTATAAAAAGACCGCGCCCTCGTATATCACCAATATATTGCTGTAAATCGGGTGACTGTTCAAATCTATTTTTTAATGAATCGATTAAATTTATACCCTGTTTTTTTATATTGGATAATAAATCACGTTCCCTGGTTTCTTGTTGAACAGCTAAACCCGCGGCACAGCCTGTTACGCTTACCAAAGGGTGTATCAAATCACAGGTTTCTCACACCAATTAATCACACGAGAATTGACAATCAAACAATATGAATAAATTACATTGTGTTAGGTATTGTTTACATTTTTGATATTTGTGCGAGTTCAAATATTAGTGCCCTACCACCTTGCTCACAATCAATCGGGTCTGACCCTAATACCGCTACCAGTCACATAAAAATACTCTTATAATTCAATTTCTTAAATAAGACAGGCTGCAAAGCCTCTTGCCATTGCTTATCTAGCTCTTGAATTTCATCATCAGTGTTATAAGGGTCAAATAAGAAATCACGATGAATTTTAATAATGGTTGGGCGAGTTGGTGAATTTGCGTTAATAAATTTACTCAAGACTTCATGCCCTAGCACCAGGGGTTTAGCATCTTTAAAGTCAAATAGGGCATCTTCTGACATCGTGTCGAAATTGGTTGTTATCATAAATTTATTAGCAGTTTTGGCGAGTACCTGCGCTAGAAAAGAATAGCCAATACTGGGTTTTGCCTTATCCATATAACGCTGTAACTCGTCATAACCAAGGCGGTAATCAGCCTCAAAGCGTTTGCAAAAAGCTTGGTATAAGATGCTGCAAGATTGTTTTCATCAAAACCATCAATATCATTACTCCACTTTTTAAGTGCATCTTCATCTATAGTTGCTTTGATTGCACATACCACTGTTTTGCAAGCATCCCACCTGGTGGAATACCAGAGCTTACAGAAGCACCTGCACCAAGGATAAAACCATATTTGACACAGCTTCCCTTTTTATCGGCATCACTACGGCTTGCCAAAGTTGCTCTTGGGTGATCTCTTTTATAGCATCGCTCATAAAAGATCCTTGTAGATGGTGATAAATTATACAGTTTTCTCATCATACAGGATTGCCTGAAGTAAAAGAATAGCTCTAGTTTTGTGGTAGCATTCAATATATACACTTAAGGTAACATACTTTTATGGCACGTTCACTTACATTCGCCTATGGTAAAACCAGCTTTGACTGCACTATTCACAAGGTTGACCGTAGTAAACTCTATGGTTCGCGCTCCATTGAAACACTGGATATGGATGGCAATAAATGCTCCCTGGCAACATTGCTGGATGATGGCAAAACACTTATCCCTTATGGTGGAACGGCTTCAGGCTATATTAACCCGGCTGGTGAATGGGTTTGCCGTAAAGATATTAAACCTGTGGATTATAATGGTGAACCATTACAAAAAGTGCCTTCTAGTTTTGATGTGGGGATGCCGCTTGATGAAAAGGTTAGTGCCGAAGAGTTTCTCAATCATAGCATTCGACTGACTTACGCTTTAGTCAGCAAGGATGAAACGGAAGTCATGGACAAAACCTTTCTTAAAGCGTTAAAAAAAGGTGCCATTTTCAAAACCAGTTTTAGCTACCGAGGTGGTATTGACCCTGATCCTGCCTTTGTTATGCAGGGTGGGGATAAAACCATCTGGTTGCTGATAGCCAGCAAGAATCATATTGAGTACTCTGCATTAGAACAGGCAGGGGTCATTGCAGCCACTGAAGAGGATGATGAAGGGGCTGAAACCAGTGGAGATGACTTAGATTTTGGTATGCTTTGATTGACTTTAGAGTCAAAAATGTAAAAAAAAGGGGGGGGGTGGGTAAGAGCTATAATAAGTACTAATGGGCTAAAGAATTTCGATAAGAACAGGCAACAACAAAATTTTTGTTCTGATAAGTGGCGATTAGTTTACTATTCTTGTAGGATAATCAAGCTATTCCAATCAGGGGAAAACTATGTCAGCACAACCTAGTCTTAAATTTTTATCGTCAGTTCCTTTTGTTATCACCTCTTGTTCCTTTCTATTTTTATCTTCTACAGCCTATTCGGCTGGTTTTGCACTCATTGAAAACTCTGCTTCTGGTATGGGCAAAGCCTATGCAGGAGCAGCAGCGGTTGCAGAAGATGCTTCTACTGTGTGGTTTAATCCAGCGGGGATGACTTATTTAACGGATAACTTAGGGGGTAAATCACAATTATCTAACTCACTTAACATTGTCATTGCAGGTACTGACTTTAAAGACAAGGGTTCTGCACCTCCAACATCACTGGGCAGTGCCAGTATTGATGGTAGGAAAAATACCAGTGAAACCATTATCTCGCCAATCCCTGGCTTATATTACGTTCGTCCAATCAATGAAAAATTAAACTTTGGACTTTCTATTAATGGTCCTTTTGGATCAAAAACGAATTATGATAAAGACTGGGTTGGTCGCTATCAAGCGACTGAAACAGACATGAAAACTTATAATTTCAACCCTTCTCTGTCTTGGAGGGCTAATGACAAACTAAGTCTTGCTGGCGGTATTAGCGCTCAGTACATTGATGTGACGTTAGGTAAATCTTATGACACTGCCGCAGCTTGTCGTAAGGTTGCTTTGCAAAGTGGTTCGACGGCTACGCTTGATTATTGTAATTCTAAATTCCCAAAGGCAGCTCAATATAAAAATGATGGTCAGGCAACGGTTTCAGGTGATGATTTATCATTTGGCTTCAACCTTGGTTTACTCTACCAACCCAGCGATCTAACCCGAGTTGGTGTGAGCTACCGATCACAGATAAAACATAAGCTTGAAGGAAAAGCGACTTACCAAAATAATGCTGCATTTGTTCCTATTGTTACGCAACTAGAAGCCTTAGGTATTAATACTTTTTCAAACCGCTCAATAAAAGCCTCTGTTGATGTTCCAGAATCCATCTCTTTATCTCTCGTACATAAGCTCAGTGATCGCCTGGAACTCATGGGTGATGTTACATGGACAGGCTGGAGTTCATTTAAAGATTTAATTGTTACTGAAGCAAGTACCGGTAATGAAGTCACTAAAGTGCATGAAAACTGGGAGGATGTTATTCGCGTATCCCTTGGTGCAAATTATAAGTACAGTGATAAACTGACACTCCGGACTGGTGTAGCAGTCGATCAAGAGCCAATTCCTTCTGTCAAATACCGTACACCTAGAATTCCTGGTAATGATAGAACCTGGTTGTCATTTGGCGCGGGTTATAAGATGAATAAAAAGATAAGTCTTGATTTTGGTTATTCACATCTGTTCCTTGATAAAACAGCGATTGATAATCCTGGGGAGAATGGCTATTCAGTTAAAGGTATTTACGATAGCCAGGTGGATATTCTTAGCGCTCAGTTTAACTACACATTTTAAGGAGAAGATAAATGAGACTTTTTAACACTCGCATCACACATCTGTTGCCAGCAACTTTTTCAAAGGCAACAACTGCCTCACTGCTCTCAGTATCTGTACTTCTTACAGCCTGTGGTGGATCAAGCTATGATTTTAACAAAGAAGCACCTGCTCCAGAACCAGCAGCCTTGCCGCATGGCCCTGTGTTTGACCCTGCTAATAGTAATATCCCTTCAACCAATGATTTATTATTTAGAGGCAGTACTGATGGCACTTTAAATATCCCTAATGCTGATAATAATCCAGTCATCGCGGCAATCAATGAGCTAGATGGTTTTTCAACCAGTACCCCGATTATTGCTGATTTTGGGATGGAATTAGACCCTGCAAGTTTAGCCGTTGGAGATAGCATTCATATTTATGAAGTAACAAAATCAGGGGCTGCAATCACAGGGGTTGTCAGGGAAGTAACGGCAGCAGAAATGGTCGCCGTACCCACTGGTGACAACGGAATGACATTGGCGCTTGTACCCAGAGTGCCCTTAAAAGAAAGCACCAGTTATTTGGTCGTACTCACCAATAAAATTAAAGATAAAGCGGGTAAACCAGCCCTTATTCCAAGTGTGTACGCACTCACTAAAAGTAGAGTCCCACTAACAGACGGAGACTATGCAGCTCTAGAGCCATTACGTCAGCTAACCAATAATATGGAAACGGTTGCTGGAAGCCAGTCAGTAGACAAAGATAGTATTGTTCTTTCATGGTCTTTCACCACGCAGTCTATTAGTGTCGTATTAAATGGTGTTGCAGCTAGCGCAAAAGCAGGCAATATTGTGGTTGCACCTACGGGTAAAACGACTCATGATATTTCTGCTGCATTCCCCGGAATAGCCGATGTTATGATCGGTACGTTAGATGTGCCTTATTATCTTGAAGCACCAAGTAACTCTAACCCAACAGCATCTATGACAGGGTACTGGAAAGGCGCAAATGGAACCTCATTGACTCGCTATAATACTGTTCCAGTAGCAAATAAAACGTTAAATATCCCCCTTATGATGAGCATGCCTAATGCTAATTCAGGGTTAACGAAGCCCGCTAATGGCTGGCCTGTGGTTATCTATCAGCATGGTATAACGCGTGTTCGTACTGATATGCTGGTTTATGCTGATTCAATGGCAAGCATCGGTTACGCGGTTATCGCAATAGATTTGCCGCTACATGGTATTGATAGTACCAATCTTTTTTATGGTGCATTTGACGCAAATACTACGCCATTTCCCAATGATGTAGAACCAACCTTTGATGTTGATTTTAAAAACAATGAAACAGGTGCTGCGGGTCCTGATGGCATTATTGATGCATCGGGTGAGCACTTTATGAATCTGCGTAGTTTATTAACATCTCGTGATAATATTCGCCAAGGTGTTTCTAACTTATTAGTATTGCGCCGCTCCCTTGAAAAAATCCCAAATATTGATGCCAGTAAGGTTGGCTTTATTGCACACTCACTGGGTGGCATTGTTGGTGTTCCATACTTAGGTGTTGAAGATAAATCATTGCCAACCTCATTAATAGCGGCTGGCGCACCTATTCGTACAATTCTTAAAGACTCTATTCCTTTTGGCGTGACTATTAAAAATGCTTTAGCAGCAGCGGGAATAGCAGGACCTGCCTATGAAAGATTTTTAATTGGTACACAATTTGTACTTGATTCAGCAGACCCATTTAATTATGCAATGGACGCTGGCGCAACACATCCCATTCACATGATTGAAATTGTAGGAGATGGTACGGCTGATAACATCCCTGATCAGGTAGTCTCAAATAGAACAACAGAGATGTTAGCTGCGCTCATTGGAGCAACTTCCGCTTCAAATGCAGGAGCAAATTCAGTTGCTGCGGGTAGTGCAAAAATAGTTCGCTTTATCCAAGGTAATCATAGCTCAGTACTTGATCCAACCCGTGGAGGTAATTACCTTAATGTGTTTACTGAGATACATCGCGAACTTGCAAGCTTCCAAGCGACATCAGGATCACAGTTTATCATTACAGACGATAGCATTATAAAACAATAGGCAATAGAAGAATAACTTCCCTCTTAAAGAGGGAAGTTATCTTGTTTCATTCATTCTTACTCCTTTCTCAGTCTTTATACCCCCCCTTTTTTTAACTTTCTCTTATAAAGGTTTACTAAACTGAATAAACTAATATTTCTAGCTACCACTAGTCTGAAAAAATATACATAAGTTCATTATTTGAATTATTGTACGGGTGGGGTCTAGCACTGATTTTTGCTTGCTAGTTAGTATTAAAACAATAAAAACAATAAGTCGTTATGGTCAATAAAGAGACAGATTATTATTCTGAAACTGAGATTATTAATTCCACCCGAGCTTTAACTGTTTCAATTATCGTATTATTTCTTTCCTTTTCATTAGTTGACTTTTGGTCCTTAGTCTCCGTACCTCGCGAAGTATTTATCATTAGAAGTAGCGTGGTTAGTTTTTTGCTTTTATTCTATTTATCTACATATATTCCTAAATTCCATCGTTATATGGATATTGTAATGCCTGGCACGATTATGCTTTCTTCTTTTGCAATTGAATATATGATTTACAAAGCTGTTCCCAGTGATCACACCTATTCTGTGTATTTTGTTAGTCTTGTTTTAATGATAATGACACTCTATTCATGGACCTATATCAAATTTTCTACTTCCCTTTTAATCAGTTATACAATTGTTGTAGGGTATGTTTATATTGAGCGATATACACGTTCTACTGACATAATTTTAACAACATCAGAATTATTCGCCTATATCTCAATAGTCTCTTCTGCAGTCGTAATAGGTGTGGTTGCACGGTTGATGAGAGACCGAATCATATTTAAAAATGTCATGCTCCAAGAGTCACTGACAGAAGCATTACAAGCCATGACTGAAGAAGCTAAAGATAATGCCCATCTTGCAAATCATGATGAGCTTACAGGCTTGCCTAATAGGCGCCATGTAACAGAGCTTCTTAACAAATCATTAGATTATGCCAAAAGAAATGACAAAGTCTTGGTGGTAATGTTTATTGATTTAAATTGTTTTAAGCAGATTAATGATAAATATGGTCATGCTACAGGTGATAAGGTACTTACAATCGTAGCTAGAAGACTGGAGTTTACTGTTCGTAAAAGCGATTGTCTTTCGCGTCTAGGGGGGGATGAGTATTTAATAGGTTTACTCATGAATAAAGAAGACTACCCTGAAGCTGAAAGTATGGCAGAGAAATTTTCAACTATTATTTCAGAATCCATGAATGTTGATGGTATTAATTTAAAAGTTGGAGCTAGTATTGGTATTGCTGCCTTTCCAATGCATGGGAATGATATAGAAATGCTTATGGATATAGCCGATACAAAAATGTATCAAGATAAAAAAGGTAATAGTAGAAAAAACATAAGTGAGGACGATCATATTGTTATTTTCCCACAGGCACCAAACTATAGTTAATACTTGGTCTAACAATAATACGTATAAAAAAGGTCGCATAAAGCGACCTTTTCTTACAAAGTTACTAATTATTACTTAATAAAAAGCATCTCATGATACGTTGGTAATGGCCACATATCATCAGCAATGTCAGCTTCAAGAGCATCTGCAAAGCTACGCACATCGTCCATTTGTTTACGAATGTCTTTAGCGCAGAACTTCATATGTGCTTCTTCAGTCTTGAAGTTGTCTCTTACGCTGGATTTTTCAAGCTTGGCGACAGTTTTCATCATTCCATTGATATTTTTAGAGATAGTTTTAGCAATGCTTTTATCAATATCCACACCAATTTCTGACGCAGATGCTGATGCTAAAGCAAGATCTGAAAGGTAGCGAGTAGCGGCAGGGTAAATAAGTGTCTTAGCCATATTAATAACTAATTTAGCTTCAACTGCAATTGATAAAATATACTGCTCTGCATACACTTCAAAACGGCTTTCAAGTTCAATAGGAGATAAAACCCCTGTACTTTT
The DNA here is from genome assembly GCA_032361185.1 of Lepetodrilus ovalis. Classification (NCBI taxonomy): domain Eukaryota; kingdom Metazoa; phylum Mollusca; class Gastropoda; order Lepetellida; family Lepetodrilidae; genus Lepetodrilus; species Lepetodrilus ovalis. The sequence goes on from JAUTBQ010017680.1 coordinate 17,249, forward strand.
AAATAATGCTTTTACAGACTTGTCTTTCAAGTAAGGGAGCGCATCAGCCGTTGTTGGTAGATTTTTAAGTCCACGTTTTTCAGCTTCTTTATGCCACTCAGCTGAATAACCATCACCACCAAATACAGCAGCTTCATGCTGCTTCATAAGCTTTTTAAGGACAGTGATTACTGCCTTAGTGGTATCTTTGTTCTTTTTAAGTGTCTTTGTTAGTTCGCCTGCAATCCAGTTCAAAGAATCTGCTAACATCGTGTTCATTGCAATTAATGGACCTGTTACAGACTGATCTGATCCTACTGCGCGGAACTCAAAACGATTACCTGTAAATGCAAATGGAGAGGTACGGTTACGGTCACCAGCATCTCTTGCGAATGGAAGAATCTGAGAAAGACCCATATCCATGATTCCACCTTCATCAGCATTATCAAGTTTGCCTTTTGTGATCTGATCAAAAATCCCTTCAATTTGAGAACCAAGGTAAACAGAAAGAATGGCTGGAGGAGCTTCATTAGCTCCTAGGCGATGGTCATTACCAGCTGAAGCGATAACAGCACGAAGTAATGGACCATAAAGATGTACGCCACGGATAACAGCACCACAGAATAATAAAAAGTTAAGATTATCGTGAGGAGTATTTCCAGGATCAAGCAAGTTGCCTTGAGTTGCGTTACCCACTGACCAGTTTACGTGCTTACCCGACCCGTTAATGCCTGCAAAAGGTTTTTCATGCATCAGACAAACAAAACCATGTTTCTTTGCTGTGTTTTTCAATACAGTCATTAATAACTGCTGGTGATCAGCTGCTACATTGGCAGCTTCATAGTAAGGTGCAATTTCAAATTGACCAGGTGCAACTTCGTTATGACGTGTTTTTGCAGGAATTCCAAGACGATATAGCTGGTTTTCAACATCCTGCATGTAAACTTGTACACGTGGTGGAATCGCGCCAAAATAATGGTCATCAAATTCTTGGCCTTTTGCAGCAGAAGCACCAAATAAGGTACGACCTGCTAAAACTAAATCAGGGCGTAAATTAGCAAAGTTAGTATCTACCAAGAAATACTCTTGCTCAGCACCACAACTAGAGTTAAGGGTAGCAACTTCTTTTTCGCCCATTAGCTTAAGTACTTTTTGAGCAGCTTCATTCATTGCTGCGTTAGAGCGCAGTAGTGGTACTTTCTTATCAAGTGCTTCACCTGACCAAGAAATGAAGATACAAGGAATACAAAGTGTTGATCCATTGTCGGTATGCATGATATATGCAGGACTGGTTGGATCCCAGGCTGTATAGCCTCGAGCAGCATTAGTTACACGGATACTACCATTTGGAAATGATGATCCATCTGGCTCACCTTTGATTAATAAACTACCCGTAAACTCTGTTATTGCCTTACCTGATGCATCAGAAACGATGAAACCATCGTGTTTCTCAGCAGAAGCACCTGTCATTGGGTAGAAAATATGTGAGAAATAGTTTGCACCTTTAGACATTGCCCAGTCTTTCATTGCAGCAGCAATTACATCTGCAGTTGCAGGGTCAAGTGCCGCACCTGTTTCAACAGTCTTTTTCATCGCTTTATAAGCTTTCTTAGACAGTGCTTCTTCCATCTTCTTTAGAGTAAAAACATCGGCTGCCCAAGTCTTTTTAAGTGACTTTGGTTTACTGACTTTTATTGGCGTTCTATTTGTAATCTGAAAAACCGCTTCTGTGCGGGACTGACTTCCACTCATTTTGTTACTCCTGTTTCTAATTCTAAGATGGCTTGAAATGGTACCGTCATAAGATGAATGAGGCACCTTTCGAATTTATTCATAAAACTGTATATTCTGATTAGTTTTGCAAAAAATGTGCCAAGCATCATACAGTAGAGTTGTTTTTTTTTCATGTCTTAAAGCAATGAAAA
>JAUTBQ010017791.1:0-47356 GCA_032361185.1 Lepetodrilus ovalis
TTGTCGTGGTTTGTTACCTTTGACACATTCCACCCACTCAAATCCTGTTGGGTAAAGGCCCTAGCTCCCCTAAACATCTGCGACATACTCGCCACCTTACTTACATCCCAATCACTGATGTCCTGGTTGAATTGAGCGGCACCGAAAAACATACTCCACATATCCGTCACACTACTCACTTTCCAATCACCGATATCCTGGTTAAATTTAGCAGCGTTATAAAACATAGCCCACATATTCGTCACACTACTCACTTTCCAATCACCGATATCCTGGTTAAATTTAGCAGCGTTATAAAACATACTCTCCATATTCGTCACACTACTCACTTTCCAATCACCGATATCCTGGTTAAATTCAGCAGCGTTATGAAACATACCCCCCATATTCGTCACACTACTCACTATCCAGTTACCGATGTCCTGATTAAAAGAGGATGCCCCCCTAAACATAGCCCTCATATTCGTCACACTACTTACGTCCCAGCAGCTAATATCCTGATTAAAATCGCTTGCTCCTACGAATAGATAACTCATATCCGTAATTTGAGACGTATTCACCTGGCTGACATCGGCTTTATTCTTGATCATCTCTCTCAATTGATTTTTTGTAAGGGGAGCAGCATTCATGGCGACCGAGCATTTTGCAGGCTCTTCTACCGGGACTAACAGCGTTGGATCAAGGCCATCGGCATTCTTCAGCGTTGCCAACCAATACCCGGCCCAGGGCTTCCATTGTCCTTCGGCATAACTTTCTTTGTCATAACCCGCAGCACTGCCATAACTCCACACGCTTCCGTGGACAACATCATTGCTCTGTGCTACTGACAAGTCACATCCCTCCGTACACCCTTCACCATCTGCCCTTATTCGCGCAGCACTCAGGGCGGGGGTATACCCCAAGGGGCTACCGATCATATTCCAGCCAATCGCATTGCTTTGGGTACTTAACGCTATTTCATAACACCCTTCCGTTGATGGACACCCTGCCCCTTTAACCGCTACTGCAACGGAGCTATCCGCCGGAAGGTCTAACGTTGCCTCACCCCCACTTCGTTGAATAATCCAATAGCCAACCCCTGTGTCTAGCTTGGAATCCTCTGACAGCGTTATGTACTGGTTATTGATTCCGTCGTATTTAAAAAGTATCCAGTTTTCCCCATAGCTAGCGTTTTCGTCTCCACCAAAGGCATCGCTGATATCATCGCTGAACACCTCGGCAATTGTCCCTCCACCACCGGGTTCACAGGGTAAACTCACTTGTTGCCATTGGTCATTCGGCAGTGTGTGCGTTAGACCACAGGTATCCGCCGCTTCTACAAAAGAGCTGCTGCTAAGGGTCGCTATAAAAATGCCCGATACGAGCAAAGAATTGTTGTTCATCAATTTCTTCCCTGAAATAATTAAATGGAGAGTGCCTTGGGTACGGTAGCAATAACGCTGCCGGATTGTCAATTTTTCTTATCGGCCTATAAACGTGTGGAGTACATCGTGGGTTGGGCAATGACCGTAGCGATACCCTTAAATTATTTGACATTATGAACCAGCAAACCAAATAGCTTGGTAACCATTTTAGTTTAGATTTATGTGCCTGATCACATAAGGATGGGGATGGGGAAATATTAACTATAAAACAGTGTTATTTTCGTGAGGTTGAGCGGATAGTTGCTTATAGATTGATGTGGTAATTTGCAATAAATCGCTGCGTTGAATCTTTCCAATCACCGCATAGGAAATGCCTTCGCTCCACCAATAAAAAGCGCTGACTCCGTTATCTTTCTCATAACGAAATGCAATGTCCTTATCTGCTGGGCTGCGCACACAATATAAGGTAATACGGGAATCTGAGCCGGAGCCATTTCCAAACATAAACTGCGCCGCCGCGCCTTTTGAAACGGCGGGCAATAACCGACCTCCCATCAGGTGAAACCCCTCATGGGATAAATCAGGCACTCGTAACGGATAGTTTAGCCGTGTAGAAAGCCAACGGACTAACTGCTGTTTTTGCCGACCGTCTATTTCCACTGGGTGTTGTGCTTCGACTGAATAAACTCTGTGCGCGACAATGGCAGGCTCTGTCAGTGTCCACACACTATTTTCCCCGCTACGAAAAGCACTGTGACTCAACCAACCAACGGCACCACCCACAATAAACAACAGCATTGCAGCGGCTACTCGATACCGAGCATAAGGCCGACGCCTTATATTATCTATCTTAAGCCGTGGTGGAATATCCAAAGAAACGTCGTCCCCATACTGCGCCAGAATCGCCATATTTTGCGCGCACCAAACATCCACACTACGCCTGTCTTCAGGGTGTGAGATTAACCATTCCTCAACCTCTGCTGTCCGCTCTTCAGAGAGCTGTCGATCAGCATAGGCATGTAGTTCGGCTTCACTTACTTGTTTGAAGTTCATCGCTATTTCACCATTTTCAACTTGGGCATAACATCGCCCTCCATCATTTTGCGCAGTTGCTCCCGCGCTCGCGAGAGACGCGACATCACAGTACCTTGAGGAACCTGCAACAACTTGCTGGCTTCTCCATAACTGAATCCTTCCAGTGCAACCAAAAGGATCACTTGACGCTGTTGCTCCGGTAGTTGTTCAAGGCAAAACGCAATGTCCCTCGTCCAACCACCCTGCCCCATCCCCGCTTCAGCATGAATGTCGTTGGCTACTTCTTCAAATTCCACCGTATTGGGCTGACATCCAGATTTACGTACCTGACTAATATGGATATTGTGCATCATCGTAAAGAGCCAACCACGCATTGACCCTGCTCGTCGCCATAAAAAACGCTTGCGAATCGCCCTTTCAAGACAGTCTTGCACTAAATCATCCGCCTTATCGCGCTCGCGCAACAGTGCGACCGCGTAGCGCCGCAGGCTTGGGATACAGCGTTCCATCTCAGAAAAGAAATGACTCATGATGACTTATTTAGGTTCTCGTGATGATGATACTAACGTCATTGCAACACTTTTTATTCCATAGAATTTCAAACCTAAAATGATGGAGCAACAGAATGAGCATGAAAAAGTGGAGTTTCAGCCAGGATATTCGGTATCATTCCCGCCACAACTTTCAGGACAATCATGCTCGAAGCCCAGAACTTATGCTGCAGCCGCGGCGACCGTGATCTATTTAGCAATCTCAATTTTCAGCTTGAGCCAGGTACATTACTTTATGTAGAAGGCCCCAATGGCAGCGGCAAAACCACGTTGCTCAGAGCCGTCTGCGGTCTCTTTATGCCAACCGATGGCGCTCTGCTTTGGCAGGGTCAGAATACCCAAACGTTAGCCGAAGAATACCGTAAAGAACTCATCTACTTAGGACACCATAACGGTATCAAGCTGGATCTTAGCGGCTTAGAGAATCTCCACATTGCCACCGTACTGGATGGCGATAACATCACTGAGAAGCGGCTTTGGGACGCTTTGGGGGAAATGGGTCTAGCAGGCTATGAGGATCTACCCACTCGCATATTGTCTCAAGGGCAAAAACGGCGCGTAGCACTTGCACGGCTGCTGGTAAGCAACGCACGGCTCTGGATCTTAGATGAACCCTTTACTGCACTCGATATCGCCGCCGTAGGAAAACTGCAATCAATCATTGCAAAGCACGTTGAGCAAGGTGGTCTCGTCATGCTCACCACCCATCAAGAAGTCGCCTTGACCTCTGGTCAGGTTAACAAACTCCAGCTTGGGCCTACCTGATGTTTAAGACGTTTCGCACCGTACTGTACCGCGACCTGACGTTGGCCATGCGCCGCCGTACCGATGTCCTCACCACTCTATTCTTTTTTATCATTGTCATTAGCCTCTTCCCACTCGGCGTTGGAGCAGACAAAGCCACCTTGCAGAAAATTGCCCCTGGAGTCGTTTGGATAGCCGCACTGCTGGCTTCTATGTTAGCGCTAGAGCGCCTCTTCGCCAGTGATTACGAAGACGGCACCCTAGAGCAGATGATGCTCACACCACAACCACTCAGCATCCTAGCTGCCGGTAAGATCACTGCCCACTGGTTACTCACGGGGCTACCACTGGTACTGATCGCGCCACTGGTAGGGTTACAATATCACCTACCCACCGCGTCTATCGGTACAATGATGCTGGCACTGTTGGTTGGCACTCCCATTCTTAGCCTGATTGGCGCAATCGGCGCAGCACTCACCTTGGGTCTACGTGGCGGGGGAATTCTCGTCTCCCTGCTGGTATTGCCGCTGTATATTCCCGTACTCGTTTATGGAGCCGGTGCCGTTGCTACTAGCGTCATTGAAGGTGCTCCAACTCAAGCCTATTTTATGATCCTGGGTGCTTTTGTCGTATTAGCCTTAGTTTTCTCGCCCTGGGCCACGGCGGCTGCATTGCGTATTTCGACAGAATAAGCAACCCCTCCCTCGATATATTATATCTATACTACGGATACCATCGGTCTTTGTATTTCCTGTCTTAATAGCTCATTAAATGCTGGGGCAAATAGCGGAGGACTAAAATAATACCCCTGTACTAATCTAACTCCGCGCTGTTGAAGAAAATCCAGCTGCTTTTGTGATTCGGCACCTTCAGCAATGACATCCAAACTGAAGCTATTGGCCATTGCAATAATCGCTTCTACCAATGTTTCGTCATTGCTATCTTCTTTAAGATCATTGATAAAACTATGATCAATTTTTAGCATTTGCAGAGGAAATCTTTTCAAAAAGCTTAAAGAGGAATACCCAGTACCAAAGTCATCCAACGCTAGACGAATATTCCGCTCACGCAGTCCATTGATGATTTCAAGCGGATTATGGGAGCCTTGAAGCAGAAGTCCTTCTGTAATCTCAAGCACCAAATTTTCTGACGATAAGCCACTCTCGCACAATGCACTATCCACTGAAGATAATAAATCGCCGTTACGGAATTGCTGGGATGAAAGATTTACAGAGACGTAAACAGAACCCCAACCAATTGCCCCCCACTCGACCGCGTCTTTGCAGGCTGTATTTAATACAAACCGCCCAATATCTTCAATCAACCCTAGGCTCTCTGCAATAGGGACGAATTGATCGGGTGGTACTTGGCCCAGTTCAGGGTTATGCCACCGCACCAAGGATTCAGCACCGACCACTCTACCTGATACGATATCCATTATCGGTTGGTAAACCAGCGATAATTCGTGGTTATCAAGCGCATGCCGCAGATGATTGGCAATTTGCAAGCGTTCTTCAGCCTCTCGGCGCATTTCCTGGGAGAAAAACTGATAATGACTGCGACCACTGCTTTTTGCTTGATACATTGCCGTATCCGCGTTTTGCATAAGCATTTCAACCGTATCACCATCATCAGGATAAATACTGATACCAATACTGGTGGTGCTATACACCTGACGAGAATCCAGAATAAAAGGCTTTTTAAACATTTTAACGAGCTTATCAGCAACTACTTCAGCATCTTCCGGATTTCCAAGTTCCTCCAACATAATTAAGAACTCATCTCCACCGAGCCGCGCAGGTGTATCTTGCTCTCTTAGTACCGAGCGAATCCTCTCAGCAGCCTGTTTAAGAAGCTCGTCACCTGCGCTGTGTCCAAGACTGTCATTAATATTCTTGAAGTTATCAAGATCCATATAAAGCAACGCAAGTGAATTTTCAGCACGTCGAGCACGACTCAATCCACGGTCAACATGCGATAACATAAAGTGCCGGTTGGGGAGTTTTGTTAATTGATCAAAGTTGGCCTGATTGGTCAGCTTCTGTTCATACACTTCGCGCTCCGTAATATCCAAAGCGGTTACCACGAGTATTGGCGGAGTCTCTTGAGTAGAGAGTTGGAGCCGGACTTCAACCGGGTAACTGCTGCCGTTCTTGCGAAGGTTACGACCACGATGAAGTACAACATCCTGTTCACCTGTTTCCATCGGATGGATCAAGCTGTTAAACCCTTCTTGATCAAGATCATCAAATATATTGAGCAACCGAGTCTGGCGAAGTTCTTCCTGCGTATAACCCAGGTTTTTAACAGCACCCGCATTAACCTGTAGACAAAGTAAAGAATCTGCATTGACCACAAAAACCTCATTAGAACTTTCGTTAAGAATGCGTCCAAGGCGATTATCAAGCGTATTTTTCTCCTTAACGATATCATTCAGCAACGCCTGATTTTCATACCGCAACTTCAATGAGTCCGTAAGAATATCGTTATGCAATTTACCGAATTTCATAAAAATCAACATTAGGATAAGTATCAACATACTCATACCAAAATACAGTTCGGTGCCCTTTGTGGCATAAACCACCACCAGTGGCCCCATAAGAGTCAGCACATAAATGGCTAGGGATTTAAAATCCGGTAAGACAACTAAGGCACCCACGGTAATGCCTACCAAAATGATAAACGTGAGCATCTGATAGATACTCGATTCTCCATTGGGAAACAAGAAAGTAATGCCGCCCAACATAATGCCAGAGGACAAAACACCAAGACGATATTGCTTTAACCATTGAGGCAAAGAGTCATCGAATGAATGTCCGCTACTGTAAGCGCTGGATAAACGGGTTCGCCCTAATAAAGTGACGCATAGTAGCCCATACCACGTCACTAACCACCGCCAATCATGCTGCCCCATTTGCAGATAAACATAGACCGCTGACGCACACAGCAACGAAATGATCGCGCCATCCGTACGGGCAAACAACATATTGGCCCGATCAATTCGAACCTGTCTGTCAATATCTAACGTATTGGGTGTATCTACCCCTGCATTGTTACTGCCCGCCATTATTTATCCCTGTTATTCCCTAGAGGATCGACGGGTTAGCCGATAAAACCTTGATAACTGACCCATCTCATCTCCGAGAACGCATTGTTGTTTTACTGGATATCGGCCAAACGTATAGGAACTTAAGGCAGGAGCACGATGCAGATTCGCGGAACGCTGTAATCCGGTTATCCATTAGGAAGCGACAGGCAAAGAAAAACAAAACCATGCTTGACGTTGTCACAGATAGAGTTGACGACTCAACACCTCTATCTATGATATGGGGTACATTCCATCCAGCTTAATGATAAATATGGGTTCAAAGCATTCCAGCAACTCCGAAACAATAGGCACCTTTACCCTGGCGAGCCGCAGTGGGGATTTTTCCCACTGGCGCGTGCCGCTTCGTAGAGTTCCATTGCTTTACCCATTCCCTTGCTTAAGTCGCGGATACGGAGGTGGCACAACTACTGACAACAACCGCTAGCACAATAAGATACAGAGTGGGAAAACGTGTCATAACCAGGCTTCCAACAAAAATTTTACCCGCGCCGCCATGTGGTTTTCTCCGCACCATCTTCGAGAACGATGCCCGCCGCTTGTAACTGATCTCGAATCTCATCAGAACGTGCAAAATTTTTGTTCTCACGCGCTTGACGACGTTCGTGTATAAGAGCCTCGATCTCTTCATCACTCATGCCCTGCGCAGATTTCGGCTGCCAGCGAAACCACGCCTCCACGTCCTCGGAGAACAATCCGAGCAACTGTCCGCTGTTTAGTAACTGCGTTTTCAGACGGGCTTTATCGACAACGGTTTCGGCTTTATTCAGTTGTTTACCCATGTCGTGCAAACACGCAATGGCCACAGGCGTATTCAAATCATCTTCCAAGGCCGACAGAAAATCATCAGGAATACCGGCATCGGCTTCCACCTCAATATCACCCACTTGACGTAGTGCGTTATAGAGTCCATCCAGCCCCGCCTTGGCTTGCTTAAGAATATCGCTGGACCAATCCATCGGTGAGCGGTAGTGGCTCGACAGCAAAGCAATGCGCACTGCTTCTCCCGGCGCAGCTTCGAGAACATCCCGTAAGGTAAAAAAGTTACCCTCCGATTTAGACATCTTATCGCCCTTTACCGTGATATAACCGTTGTGCATCCAATAACGAACAAAGGTTTTTCCACCATGAGCACACTGACTTTGGGCTCGCTCATTTTCATGATGAGGGAATATCAGATCCCGCCCACCACCATGAATATCGATACTCTCCCCCAAATGCTTATCGATCATCGTTGAGCACTCCAAGTGCCAACCTGGTCGTCCTATTCCCCACGGACTCTCCCAACCAGGTTCATCGCTGTTCGAGGGTTTCCAAAGTACGAAATCCGAGGGATGCTTTTTATACGAAGCCACCTCGACCCGCGCACCTGCCAACATATCCTCCAAGTTACGATGGGACAGCTCTCCGTACTCTGGCATGGATGTCACATCAAACAGCACATGCCCATCTGCTGCATAGGCATGACCCGTATCAACCAACGTCTGAATCATCGCCAACATCGGCTCAATATGTTCGGTAGCGCGTGGTTCGACACTGGGTGGCAAGGTATTCAAGCTGGCCACATCCTCATGAAAAGCGGAAATAAAACGATCTGTCAGCGCACGAATCGACTCGTCATTCTCTTTAGCCGCCTTATTGATATTATCATCCACATCCGTGAGGTTACGTGCAAAAATGACCTTTGGATAAAACTGTCGCAGTAGGCGGAATAATACATCGAAAACCACAATGGGCCGCGCATTGCCGATATGCACAAAGTTATACACTGTAGGCCCACAGACATACATCGTAACGCGCTTGGGGTCTATCGGTTCAAAAACTTCTTTTTTACCCGATTGGGTATTAAATATATTTAATGCCATGCTATAGATCCTACCGATTTTAGTTTCATCGTGTATTTGCTTCACCAGTGTTCAGAAAAACTTAGCTATAAACAGAATAATTGAACTCTTAACCCCCATAATGACTCTTACCTATTGTCTAATGGGCAATCTGTTTAGAGTCACATCACGGCATGTAGTTCTATCCACCGAAGGAAAAATATATCGAATTGGGAAGGAATTCCGATCCTAGTACATTGTCTATATTAAAATTTGCTGTCTTCATCACTAAGAACTTGGATTATACTCCTGGCGTGGAGATGGGTAACTAAACGCACCGATACGGCATCTCCATTGTCAACCCCAGATTGCGAGCCTATTACTGAGAACACCATTGAACAATATAAAAATTAACATACTTGTCTCTGTCGCCGTTGCGATACTCACTTTTCTCGGTTGGTCATATTTTAACCAGCCTACGCAAGAACCCGACTGGCCGGATGTCATTCAAGGCTTTGCTTTTGCTCCTTATCGGAAGGATCAGGATCCGAAAAAAGGCATCTTTCCCACTACCGAACAAATTGAGGAAGATCTGGCCTTATTAGCGCCCGATACTGAAAGTATTCGTACCTATACGACAGAATCGACCCTTGGAGAAATTCCACGTCTAGCCGAAAAGTATGACCTCAAGGTCACTTTAGGTGCCTGGATCGATACACGCCGAAAACGCAACCTGGAGGAACTGGTTAGAGTCATAGACATCGCCAATAAGCATACCGATACCATTGACCGCGTTATCGTGGGTAATGAGGTTTTACTGCGTGGCCAAGTGCCGATTGATGAGCTGATTACCTATTTAGAGCGGGTACGCAGCCAAATCCCCACCCCCGTCAGCGTTGCTGAGACCTGGGATATCTGGCTAGATCATCCAGAGCTTGTAAAGCGTGTTGATTTTATTACCATTCACCTACTCCCCTACTGGGAACATCAATCGGTTGATAAGGCAGTTGCCTACGCAGCAAGACGTTACCGAGAGGTCGCAGCAGCGTACCCAGACAAGCAAATTTTGATTGGTGAAGTTGGCTGGCCCAGCAATGGCCGTCAACGCGGTGCTGCCGTAGCAACATCCGCTAACCAAGCCCAGTTTTTACGTAGATTCCTCTCATTGGCCGAATCTGAAGGCTGGGATTATTTCATCATCGAAGCCTTTGATCAGCCCCACAAGGCGGCCGATGAGGGGGCAGTAGGTGCCTATTGGGGCGTCTACGATGTGAATCGAGAGCCTAAATTCTCATTCCACAAACCTATTGTTAGCATCCCCCAATGGCGTACTCTAGCGGCTATTTCCATGGTTTTAGCGGTGATCACGCTAATGGCTTTATTCAGTGATAGCCACGCACTGAACTCCCTAGGGCGAAGTTTTTTAGCACTCGTTTCATTTGCTGTGGCCACAGGAATGGTTTGGTTGATTTATGAGTACACACGTCAATACATGACCTGGGCGACGCTATTGCTCGGTGTTGTCATGCTCTTAGCAATTTTTGGTTTAATCCTCGTGCTATTGGTTGAAGCCCATGAGTGGGCGGAGGCGCTGTGGCTGAGTAAGCTCCGTCGCCCATTCGTCCAACGGGAGTTGCCCGACAAGAGCTTACCTTTTGTCTCGATTCATGTGCCTGCCTATAACGAGCCTCCAGAAATGCTCATCGAAACGCTGAATGCGTTATCCCACATGAACTACCCGCACTATGAGGTATTGGTCATTGACAACAATACCAAAGACCCTGAAATATGGCGTCCCGTTGAAAAGCACTGTGAAAAACTGGGCAAACACTTTAGGTTCTTTCATGTTGATCCTCTTGAAGGCTTCAAAGCCGGTGCACTCAATTACGCCTTAGATAAGACCAATGAAAAAGCCGAGGTGATTGCTGTTATCGATAGCGACTACTTGATCGAACCCTGTTGGTTGCGCGAGCTCACGCCTGCTTTTCATGACCCCAAAATCGCCATTATTCAGGCACCACAAGATTACCGTGACGGCAACGAGAACGCGTTTAAAGCGATGTGCATGGCAGAGTATCGAGGCTTTTTTAATATCGGGATGGTCACGCGTAATGAACGCAATGCGATCATTCAACACGGCACCATGACCATGGTACGTCATCAGGTACTTAAAGAGGTTGATGGTTGGAGCGAATGGTGCATCACGGAAGATGCCGAACTGGGTTTACGCGTTTTTGAGCGAGGCTATGAGGCGCTATACATCCCCCGTAGTTACGGTAAAGGCCTAATCCCCGACAACTTCTTAGACTTCAAAAAACAGCGCTTTCGTTGGGCCTACGGTGCCGTCTTAACGATGCGCCATCATTTTAAAGAATTGTTGGGCACTAAAAAGACAGCATTGACGCGTGGACAACGTTTTCACTTTATCGCAGGGTGGCTACCCTGGGTATCCGATGGGCTCAGTTTAATCTTTAATATGGCCGCTTTATTCTGGACCGTCGGCATGATTTTGCTCTCGGATTATATTGACCCACCCTTAGTGATTTTTGCCATTTTTCCACTGGCAATGTTTGCTTTCAAAATTCTTAAACTGGGTTTTCTTTATCGCTGGCGCGTCAACGCAGGCTTTCGTCAAAGCATCGGTGCGGCCATCGCTGGCTTAGCCCTCTCCCACACGATTTCGCGCGCAATGATGACCGGGCTTGTTAATCGCAATATCGGTTTCTTTCGTACACCCAAACGCGCCTCTCACAGTGCTTTTCTGCAGGCACTCTCACACGCCCGTGAAGAATTGCTGATTATGCTTGCGTTATGGATAGGTGCATTCGGTGTCATCACCCTACTCGATGAAGGCGGAGAAATTGATATACGCATGTGGGCCATTATGCTACTCGTGCAGTCCATTCCTTACGCGGCCGCTGTATTAATGAGCCTAGTCAGCGCTATGCCAAAGCTACCTGCACGTTTGATCGGTTCATTGGGCGAGTTAGAAGATCAAAAAGAGTCCATCTACACCAGTACTACCGCACCCGCTATTTCGGATCAGCCACCGCGTGAGCCATAAGCCGCATATAGTCTTGCGTTTGCTCCTTTTCATTCCGTGGCGCGCACAAAGACTCCGCTTGCTCGCAATACTGCTGGTCACTTAATAGCTGGTACACTAAGTTCGGTAAGTCATAGTGGTGTTGCTTGCCTACCTTGTAAGGTTTACCTCTGTCAATTACAGCCATGAAGGTTTGATGGTTGGCGTCCTTCTCTCCTGCCAAATAGCCCAGTCTTTCATACTCATTAATGCCCTTGCGCAAGGGCGGCAGATGATCTGCTACCAAAATAATCAATCCGTCGGGATCTACTTCTGTTAATTGCGCGATGTAACGGGCTGTGGCTTCACTTCGATAATAAACCTGGTTCAACAAAATCTTCAATTCTTCATCAGCGTCTGCTGGCCCCAACGGTTCAATAATACGAGGACGCACGCTTTCATCAATCTTGAATGGAAAATGACCATAGATCGTCAGAATATAGTTGAGTAATGGCTTATCGGGCTGGCTTGCCATCCTTTCCTTAATAAAGGCTAAGTTCTGATCAAATAATGGGGTATCAAACATATATTTTTCAGCGCTGACATCCCCCGTGCTGAGATAGGTTTTTCGATTCGGCGCATATTCGCGGGCATAATAGTTTTCTTCAAATCCCAATGCTTTCATTGCAGATATGGAATTAAAAAAGAACGGTTTAAACCCTCGGCTGGAAATACTCTGATACCCTGATTGAGCCAGCATTTCAGGTAGACAATGTATCGGCGCGCCCGTCATTACATTGAATTCAATCGTGCCCAATTTTTGTAATGCACGAACGCCACATAAAAATTCAAATTCCGCTTGCGGTGTGTAGCCACCCCAAACGGGGGATGTCGATAAATCTCCCATTCCGTCATTGACCAACAGCTTCCTAAATTCAGGATGCACTGCGTCCTGGTTGAGGTTTAAATTGGCAAGACGGGCAGGATCAAAATAGCTTTCCAACACAAAGATATGCACATTACGCGGTTTTAATGTAGATTTTAGTGCTTCCAATTTCTGCTTATGCTGCTCATCGTAGGTTTCATCACCAAGATATTCGCGTGCTTTCCTAATTGCGGCCCTGCGCTTAGCCTCTTGATACAACACCATAGAGAGCCGACCATTTCGACGTACTGATTCCTCATCTGACCACTCGACGATGCCATTAGCCGTAGACGTGAATGCCTGAAGAAACCAGTCGGGACGCCATATTAAGCTTCCAACCAACAGCAACCCAGGGATAAAGCTCCAGAGCAATTTCTTATACGATTGAATTCGAAAATGGATCAACATCCACACAATAGGAACGACCACCATACCCCCCATCAAGGCGGTAAAATACCAAGGCAACACATCAAGTAGCTCGGGTATTTCATTAATTTCACTAATACGAAATACGCGTTTAAAAATCAGGAAATACGCATCGATCATGATGTATAAAAACAGCACGGGAAGAGCCGCAAGCAACCAACTAAATCGGTGCTTGTATAAAAGTTGACGAAATAAATAGTAGAGATATAACGCAAGAGGAAGCTCAATAATTTTGTGCCACCATAGACCCGCCAACCCACCATACCACTCAAAAAGTGCCGTGACCCCCATGAGCAAGCCCGTAACCAAAGCATAAGGCAGGATGGTCAACCCAAAGGATCTCCATACTGAAGAATTTAATTTTGAGTCAATGGAAGATGTCATAATAAACGAAACCTAGGATAATGCAGTTGAGTGCTTGATACAGGCAAGCTAAGAATGTTTCAGCAGCGAATAGATGTAAAAAATCCACACCTCTATTCGGCAAATAAGCAGCCATTGTCACAAAACACTCATGTAGAGTAAAGCAGATTGAACCTGAAAATTCCGGCCGGATCACAAACGAAAAGCTAACCTGAACACAAAAAACGCATTATACAGAAAACTGCAGCTTTAACCCACCTTGCATTCGCATAACTCTAAGCTGACTAAAGTGCTCAGGCAAGATTGGAGGACACTGCTTTAGCCAATTCTGAATGGCTAATGAAAGTACTTTAGGCTCATTTGGATTAATAACTTCGCCATTAATTCCAGGTTCAATCAACTCTTTAGCCCCAGCTTTATCTGAACATACAACAGGTAAACCAGCAACAAGCGCCTCATTCACAACAGCGCCCCAAGGTTCAAATTCTGAAGCCAGCACAAATAAAGTGCCACAATTGAACCACGCATAAAGCTCAGAGCCTTCCACATGGCCGACAAATATAGTCTTTTTTTGAAGCCCTTTTTCAAGCACACGTTGTTCTAGATATTTTCTATCTGAACCCTCTCCAATCAGAGCAAGAACGACATCAGGATAATCCATGTGAAAAGACCCAAAGGCATCTATCAACAGATCTAACCTTTTGACCTGAGTAAGTCTCCCGACAAAAAGTATTACTTTTTTTCCTTTAAGGTTATGCCGCCTACAGAGTTCTTCCGCCAGTGGAAGCTCCTTTTCAAGCTTCGCTCGCACACCTTCTTCAGATTGAGCATTGGCGCAGGTATCAATAGGCTTGTTAAAACGATATTTATTACTATAGTGAAACCGAGTCTCTTCTCCGTAAACTATAAGACCATCGATTCGTGGCAATATAATCTTTCGCATGATTGTTCGCAGAGGATGTTCAGACTTTATCACTCTTGGGTTATCTGCAGTCCAGACAATATGAGGGATTTTAGAACCTAGTATTTTCCTTAACGTAATAAAAAATGTTGTCGCTGAAAACTCATGCGTCACGATAATATCTGGTAGAAACGAACGTACTTCAGCAGATATTCCAAAATGGATCTGACGTTTAAATAGAGTAATATTTTTCTCCAAATACCCATAATCAGCGGTGAGGCTCTTCGTTAATTTCTCCTGATCATAGGACTGGTATAACACATTTTTATTTAAAAAAAGAAACCGTACCACATACTGCTTTGATAGCGCGTTGAAAAGGTCAATTCGATACGGTGCAAGCGCTGGATGAATGACTAAGACTCTAGCTGGATTGCGCATGTCATCACTCAAAATACTTAAGGCGGAAGTATTTAAATATCACTTTATCGTTAACCTAATGGGAAGGCTTAAACATTCCAATGGTATTTCGAATAGACTCAGAAATACCATTCACTGTTGGGTCTACCTTTCCCCCTGTCTCTCCTTCTATCAGAGCCTTCTTTAAATCGTATACAACATTAGGAGACCATGTGGTATATAAAATACCTTTTAATTTATCACGTTTGATCCCCACCCCCCTTTTTGCAAGCTCTACAGCAGCAAGAGGGTTATCCCAAGGAGCCACCATCACTTTAAACCCTAAATCAGCTAAATTTGAAGGGTTTTCATTCCGATAAGGACACAAAGGTACTATTTTCTCAATCGCACGACCTAACCAAGGATATCTCCAATCGCAATCATAATCCCAACTCACCATAATAATGTCTTTTGGGATCATTGATGCCGCTTCAGCGACAGTGGCATCAGCATAGCGCCCTTCTAACATATCTGACCACATCAACATATCGAGGCCTTTTTCTTCGACAAAAAACTGATGGTATTCATTAATTGCCTTCGCATACAATTCAGGGGTGGTATATTTTTCCGCCCCTGGTAACTCTTTAGCATCAAAATGTCGCCCTTCATCCATTCCTATATGAAACCCTTCGGGGTTAAATGCCTCAATTAACTCATCGGCCATTTTGAATGCAATTTGGTTTACTTTTTCTTCAAGCGGATTCCACATTTTTTTATTTCCGGGCCATTCAAACTGAGGGAACGCCTTCAACAATTGACCTGAATCTTGATGGGTTAAAAAATTCATACCCACAATCACATGAATGCTATTTTCTTTGCATATTTTCGCTAACTTTATAGCTTCACGCTTCCCAAATTCCCTTTTTTTCGGTTGCTTTAAAGCATCCAATTCTGGAACACTAGTAAAGTGAAAGTTATTCCAGTGCATATCAAAAACAACAAGGTTTATACCTGTAGGCACAAGCACTTCAGATACAAAACTCTCAAAACTTTCAATATATTCTTGAGCGCTTACTCTAAGTTCAGGAGAAAATACAATCCCACGATATAGCTGCTGTTCCTGCTGTTTTGTTAGTGGATTGTCGGGAGGCTCTTGTGGGTTAAGTATTGCGGCGATATCTCCAGAGAGCTTAAATATAGCTACGATAGCAATAAAACTAACAATAACAAAAAAAATTATTTTTGGGTTCTTTTTCATTTAATCTAAATACTTATCCATGTTTAATACTGTTTAATTCAGCAAAAAAATATCCTAGAAAATACTAAATCGCCCCATATATATGATATATGTAAGGATGCTCCCAGATTTCACGAATAACGCGTTGGAAAAAAAATTCCACGAATGACGGGCATCAACCAAAATAGCGGCCATAATATCCCTCCGTGTTTCTGGTAAAACCTACGATTTTCTTTGATCGGCATCCCTTTTACGTCACCTAACATTTTTACGCGTTTCATAAATGTCAGTGCAGCACTATCCCAATTATTATCAGGATTATTTTTACTACATTCACCGACAAATCCGGGAGAAATCCACAACGCACAGTTTTCTTTTTTAGCCATCAAACCATAATCAATATCGCCAAACCGATGTGTAAAATGTTCATCTAGAAAACCAATTCTCTTGACAACTGATCGATGTATTAATACGAAATTACCGTTAAACGTTTCGCAAGGCTGGGTAACATCTCTAGGATCTAAAAGGCGATAACGGAAGGGGTGCCAATTGCTCACTCTCTTTAGACCACCGTAAGTCAACTTCCCTGCGCTAGGGGCACATGTTGACCCAATGATGATATGCTCAGTATCATCATTGGCTGATTTTTCTTCATAACTATTCAATACTCGCTGAATCGCATCTGGGTATAAAAAAGTATCATCATTTAGCAATAAGTAAAAATCAGTCTCGATATCAATCGATTTATTGAAAGCGTAACACATACCCCCACCCCAAAAGAGGTCACCATTCCCCTTTAATAGCCTCACTTGAGGATAGTTCTTTGCTACTGCGCTTTCTGTCCCATCGCTACTTCCATCATCTACCAAAACAACGGCAATATCAAAGCTCTCACCATGCCCCTTTTGCTGAAATAAATTACCTAATGATTTCAGCGTCAAATCACGGCGGTTATGCACGGCAAGCAAGACAAGAACTCGCGTATTCATAGTAAACTCTCTGGGGGTGTAATCCCTCCCCGACAGGTAAAATCTATGGTACAAAATAGCACCGGCCTGTTCTCCCCGTAACTCTTCGTATAGAAAATTAACAATTCATATCAGAAAACAACCCAGAAGGCACATAAAGAGGCTTAGGGTGCTTAGCATGGTCTGTTGGCATTAAAATCCATTATTGCATGGCTCTAATATTTAGGTACCTAACATCCTTGATTGAAGTTCCATGTCTTTCAATATAAGCAATTACTAATACTCTTTCCATGGCGAAATATTCCCGTTATTTCCATCAAATTAAAAAGAGAATACAATGAAAATAGGCCGTTATAAAACAATGAGATAAGGTACTTATTCAATCCATTACAATCCGCATTTTCTGATACCAAAAAAGCTCAGGAACGTGCCCGCTGGTTTACCTATACTCTGAGTAGGCTCTATTTGAGCCAGCTAAACAAACTAAAAGAGGTAGTTACAGGCTTTTTTCAAGACAGGAGTCTGACATACATTTTCAACTGAAAGTGGCTTATTATGTCGTATAAGTAACGTACTCATTAGTATAAACACCCTTAATAATTCAAATTAAGTGAACTTTCTTCGAAACCCATACTCTGACTGTGGTTGAGGTAAAACTAAGAGTGATCTAAGGAAACCCTCGCTAGGGATAGCCAGTTAGTCTTTCGACCTAGAAACTTTAGTTAAATCAAGAAAGATCGTTAACTGTCTCTATGGTTTAAACGGTAACCCCACCGTCATTCATAGAGTCCTTACGCAAACTCATGTCACCCACAAGGTGGCCACTATTGTTCTATATCAACTACGCACACACAGTGCATACATGATTTTCTACCTCTAACTAAGTTTCTAGGTTCACTAAATAACCACTAGCTCAAGTTGGTGGGTTTGATCGATTAACATCGATTTTTGGCGAACAAAACCACCGACTAAAGAGGTGGTTTTAACCACGGACTTTTGGTTCGCGGACTAAAGTCGCCTTATGACTAATAAAAAATACGGATATAGATATGGACATAAAAGGACTTCGAAGAATTAAGCATATTTGTTACGAACTAGAAGTTGAAGGACGCGCACTGATACCTATTTTATTACCTGAGATTAGAAGAATTATACCCGCCTATTCCAGTACTTTTCTCTGGCTTGATGACGCTTATAATTTTGTAAATATCTATGATGAATCTCTTCAATCCTTATCGGTGATTAATAACTATATTAATCACTACTTGGACAATGGTGATCTCAAAGCCCAACGAAGCCTCAGTAAATGGCTAAGAGAAACAAAACCTCCTGTCACCATCGCTACCACCGAGCAGCTAGCTTATAAACAATTTTATTATTCAGATTATTACCAAGATATTTTAAAACCACTGGGTTACCATCACTCACTCTATTCCGGCCTCAAGTTTAACTCGGATCCCGTCGGAATTATAAGCCTTCATCGTAACTCTCATGACCGCTTATTTACCCAAGATGATAAAAGAAATTTAAGAGAATTGAGCTGTTTGGTAAATCAATCACTCAAGAATAAAGAGCGTTGTAACAAAGTACTGCCAAGCAAATCAGAAACAGGTCTACTTATACTGGATGAGTTATGCTCCCCCTTACATATCAGCCCTCGTGCTCAACAGCTATTATTCCTAGCAATGTATCCCGAGGTCAAAAAAGGGACGCTTTCTTTGGTAAATGGTGAATTAGCGATTCCAAATGAGATAGAAATACTAGTGAACAAGCTACGCGAAGAGCCTATTAATAATCAGTCACTCTCCCACTATTCTCCCACATGGACACTAAAAAATTCATGGGGAAGTTTCTGCTTCCGAGCGAATTGGTTTCAAAAGTCAGCAGATGATAACGAAAGGTTAATCGCCATTACAGCACAATACCTTGAGCCCTCCTTGTACCAAGTTATGTCTTTATGTGATCGCTTAAACTTCACTTGGCGCCAGACCGAAATAGTTACAGAATTGCTCAAGGGACTGACTCATAGTGGAATAGGCGATAAATTAAATATAAGCGTTTATACCGTGACAGATCATGTTAAGAATATTTTTAAAAAACTTGATATCCACAATAGAGGCCAGCTACTCTCCAGCCTATTGTCAACCCAAGTTATTACAACTGACACGATTCTGTGAATACCTCAGCCGATAAAGGTGACTTACAACACACTAAAATCATCACCAGGCATAACAGACATAGTTACAGAAACAGCTATTTTTCAAGGAGAATCCACATAAAAAAACACGCCTAACTCCAAAAAGTCTATGCCTATATTTATGCAACAAAGCCTAAGGTTTCCTAACCATCTGCCGATACTAACAGCAGATATCAAGCAAGGAAGACGTATGGAAATCAACGCACACTCAATCTCAAATATAAAGCAAGCTCAAGTACAGAGCGAAGTCTCTAATAAAATGGCTAAAACAACCCTAGATACAATGAAAGCCGAAGGCGCACAGATACTGGAAATGATGGAATCGTTGCCTAATCTTCACCTACTTCACTTAAGGGATCAGTAATTAATACCAAGGCTTAGCTAATTAATAATCCAGGGGCCACAGGCTAATGCCTCTGCATTGAGTTATATGCACCGGAAGAGAGTCAGTACATCGAGTACTACTCCCGTTTATACGAGTAGTTTAATGCATAAAAGCCAAAATACTCTTCAAAAAAAACGGTCTAATTTATTACTAAAGGAGTCAATAATGAAAATACTCATGCTCGCAGTTATTATAGGCCTATCCGCATGTGCCGGTATTAAAAAACCTGAACCCATTGCTACGAGAATAACGTCTACTGGACTTGGCACCAACGAAACCTCACTGCACCCCTCATGGCATGCGGATTACCCAAAAAAAGTGGTTGGCGGCAAAGATATTATTATCTGGATGTATGCGAATAAAATCAGCAATATTGATATTAAAACGGCTGATGAACGAAAGTACAATCACCATATCAAAAACATGACTAATGGACTTCAAAAAATTACTGTAAGGACAAACCCCGTTGAGGAACAAGTATCTCTCCAAATTAATGTTGAGGCTGACAACATCCTTGGGACGTATATTATACAACTCACAGGAACTGACTCATAAAACTCAATTTCAAGGCCGAGTATATATTGCTATACCATTAGCCGCCCCAAAATGGGCGATGCCTATGCGGAACTAAAAACACGCAATGAACCGTCTAAGGAGTCGTTACACAGAATCATTTACAGACTCAACGCTAAAATCACTTGAATCCATTCCTGTTACTTGCCAGCTCCCTATCATTTTGCTATTCCTTCTGGTTCCAATCTCACTAGCGAATACAATAGAGTATAAAGTAAATGGATCAACCTAACTCTCAAAACACCAAGATAGGCCTATGGGCTGTTGCTAAAAGCGTCGGTGCCGCTTTTTTTGGCGTCCAAAGTTCAAAAAACCGGGAAAGAGATTTTCAACATGGAAAAGCTTCTCACTACATTATCATTGGAGCGATCTTTACTCTTCTCTTCATTTTGGGGGTCTGGCTTGCTGTGGTTATTGTTTTAAAAACTGCAGTCACATAAGCCTGGGGTAGCGGCCTTAATCGAAAACCCTATCTATCCAGCATGCAAGAAATTGATAACACTTTAAAATATCGATGGTCGTGTTTCTCTTATGGACAGGTATCTGAAAACAGTACATATTGTCTACGATGAGCATAAAGTCTCCCTTTTTAGAGTAAGGCATAATAAAATACAACCATTGCCGTTAGAGACAAGCATTTATGCCTTATATAAAATGGATCACTGCACTTCTTGGATTTTATCTTTTCCGTAGCGCTTTTGCCGCCATTATCGGCTTTTTTCTAGGCATTTATATCGAACTCAAATTATCCGGTGGCCTATCGGGAAAACTCAGCGGTTTTGGGAAGATGGGTGGAATCGGTGGTCTGAAAACAGAGCGTCAGCGCATTTTTATTGAAACAGTATTCTCTCTTATGGGAAAGCTGGCCAAAGCGGATGGCCGAGTTTCCGAACAAGAAATTGCACATGTCGAACAGTTTATGCAGCAACTCGGCATGACTGCAGAACACCGCAAACAGGCTATCAGTTACTTTAAGGCAGGATCTGTAAAGGATTATCAAATCGACCCCATTCTTCGTGAATTCAATGCGATAGCGACTCGATCAGCTAATCTTAAGCAACTTGTTATCGTCTATTTAATTGGCGTAGCCATGGCCGATGGCAGTATGCATCCTAATGAAATATCCCTGCTTCGTGAAATAGCGCAAAAGGTTGGATACTCCACACAAGCCTTTGAGCAACTTCTGGCTATGTTGCAGGGGCAGGATCAATTCTATGGAGGAGCTTACCAACGGGGGCAACATCGACAAGGTGGGTATTCGGCCCATGAACCTAGCCCCGCACACTCTTTACAAGCGGCTTATCAAGCATTGGGCGTAAAAGAAAGTGATAGCAATGCTGCCATTAAGAAATCTTACCGTCGGCTGGTGCGTGAATTTCATCCCGATAAGCTAATGGGGCAAGGCGTTCCAGAGGATATGATAAAGGTTGCGACAGAGCGGTCTCAAGAAATACAAGTCGCTTACGACTTAATAAAGAAAAATAGAGGGATGAAATAAAGGCCACGCTGAGCACTTTGAAAGAGTACTAATTACAAACAACCGGCTGTCGGGTAATATTGTTACAATAACTGCGCTCGTCAATATAAATTGTTCCACCATGGGTCGTCATGGCGCGTTTCTTAACTTCCGTTGCTACCGCCACAATTTCATGATGCGTCGTAAACTTCCCCGGCTCAACCGATACTGCACCGATAGAAAGTGAAAATAGCGGGTGAAATTCTGTCCTCCCCTGACGGTCTATACGGCACATGCCATTGGCTTCTCGATGCACCGAGGAATAAAAATGCCCCGCCTCTTCATCACACTGGTGGACGATAGCGTCGCAGCGGTCAAACCAATCTGGGCTTTGAAATACGATAAGAAAGTCATCACCACCGATATGGCCAATAAAATCCTGCTCCGAATCTAAATGCGATTGCAATAAATTCGCAATATACCGAATAACCTCATCCCCCCGCGTGTAACCGTACACATCATTGTATGACTTAAAACCATCGATATCGCAATAAGCAGCCACGAACAAACAATCTTTGCGCATTAACTCACACAGTTTTTCATTGATAGGAACCTGCCCTGGTAGGCGAGTAAGAGGGTTAGCATAGTGGATATTTTGTAGCTGTAAAGCAGCCAGCAGCTCTATAATATCGGACAAAATCAGTCGCCCTATGTATTGACCGTCACGATGGCATACCAGCAGGTAACCATTCGAAAGATCCAAGTTTTTATGGGAAACTTTGTGCAACAAACCATCGATGGTCGTCTTCTCATTCACGATCATCCGCTCACCAACACCTTCTTGCATATAATCACTTGCTTTTGCGTCTGCCGAGAACCCTTTGCTAGTCTCATATAAAATCGAGCGACCGTAAATAAATCCTATAGGCTGTCCGTTAGAAACAACAGGCTGCGACTGTAACCCAGGATTCTTCTCAAAATGCTCACGTATGTTGACAATAGAATCCCCAGGATCCACACAAAAACCATCGGATAATAATGCCATCACTGTTTCTTTCCAAGGCGCATATAACCATGGAGAGGTCTTTAAGCTATTACCCATTTTATAGGTGCTTACCCTCGTTTTATTGTATAAACAGCCACATCGCAGCCATTAAATACCCATCCCAAAAAACATACTCAAACCCAGTCTAACAGTGTGCGTCAAATAACCGTCAGATAAAACAATTAAGTTCACAAAGTTTTGATTTATTGGAAGTTATACACAGATTTTCTACATGTTTCTTTTAGAGTTATACACAGCATATTGTACTTGACGAACCCTGAAAGCACACTCTATAGTATCTCCAGACTTTGAACCACACATTCGAGGAAAGACTGGAACCTACGGAGGGATAATGCAAACAGTCAATCAGACCACCACCCAAAACGATGCACCACCCATATTACAAACCACAAAAAATGATGAGAAAATGAGCACTAGCAACCCCGGCTATAAAGTCATTCGACGTAATGGCAAAGTCACTCATTTTGATGACAGCAAAATCAAAGTCGCAATGACCAAAGCCTTTCTCGCTGTAGAAGGTGGCCAAGCGGCAGCATCTGCGCGCGTCCATGAAACCGTTAACAAGCTCACCGCCCAGGTCGTGGATGCGTTGTTCCGCCGTATGCCCGATGAAGCTACCGTACATATTGAAGATGTCCAGGATCAGGTCGAACTGGCGCTCATGCGTGCCGGCGAACACAAAGTCGCCCGTGACTATGTGCTCTATCGGGAGCGACAAACAGAAAAGCGTGCTCTAGAAAGCGCCAAACTCTCCAACGAAAACGCTCAACCCACACTTCACATCACTACCGAGGATGGCAGTCGTCGACCGCTAGACCTAGTTCGGTTGGAAAAAGTGGTGACCGAAGCGACAGCTAATCTTGATGGTATTGACCAACAGCTTATTCTCAAAGGTACCCTGCATAATATTTTTGACGGTATCCAGGAAAAAGATATGCGTGCCGCAACGGTTATGAGTGCGCGCACCCTGATAGAACAAGACCCAAGCTACTCTTATGCCGCTGCTCGCCTGCTGCTGGACAATCTGCGTCATGAAGCCTTGAGCTTTATTGAAGGCCATCCAGTTGAAGCCACTCAGCTCGAAATGACCGACACGTATCCAATCTATTTTGACGCCTATATTCGCCGTGCCGCCGAGTTAGAGCTATTGGATAAAGACCTGACACATTATGATCTCGGTAAGCTAGGTGCCGCTCTTAAACCTGAACGCGATCAACAATTTACCTACCTGGGCTTACAAACGCTCTACGATCGCTACTTTATACATACGGATTCCGGCATCCGCTTCGAATTACCACAAGTCTTTTTTATGCGCGTGGCCATGGGGCTTGCCATTAATGAGGTTGACCGCGAAGAGCGCGCTATCGAATTTTACACGCTGCTATCCAGCTTTGATTTTATGAGCAGCACCCCTACATTGTTTAATTCTGGCACCTTGCGACCACAGCTCAGTTCCTGTTACCTCACCACCGTACCCGACGATCTGGATGGTATTTTCGGCTCAATCAAAGACGATGCCATGCTCTCCAAATTTGCCGGCGGTCTCGGCAATGACTGGACTAGAGTGCGTGGCATGGGCGCCCATATCAAAGGCACCAACGGCAGCAGCCAAGGTGTTGTACCTTTTATGAAAGTCGCCAACGATACCGCCGTGGCAGTCAATCAAGGCGGTAAACGCAAAGGTGCCATGTGTGCCTACCTGGAAACCTGGCACATCGATATCGAAGAATTTATCGAACTACGCAAAAACACTGGCGACGAGCGCCGTCGCACCCATGACATGAACACCGCCAACTGGATTCCCGACTTGTTCATGCAACGGGTCACAGAAGAAGGTGACTGGACATTATTCTCACCTGATGAAGCCCCCGACTTACACGATCTCACTGGACAAGCCTTTCGTGAACGCTACGAATACTACGAAGCACGCGCCCAACGCGGCGAAATGAAAAGATCCAAACAAATCAAAGCGGTTGAGCTATGGCGCAAAATGCTCGGCATGATCTTCGAAACCGGCCATCCCTGGATGACCTTTAAAGACCCTTGCAACTTGCGCTACACCAACCAGCATGTAGGCGTTGTACACAGTTCTAACCTGTGTACAGAAATTACGCTGCACACCAATGACAGTGAAATTGCTGTCTGCAATCTTGGCTCCGTTAATCTAGCCGCCCATATTAACGACAATGGGCAACTCGATATGGAAAAACTTGAACACACAATTTCCACCGCCATGCGCATGCTCGATAACGTTATTGACTACAACTACTATTCCGTTCCACAGGCACGTCGCTCAAATCTCATGCACCGCCCAGTAGGATTAGGGCTCATGGGATTTCAAGATGCACTCTATAAACAAGGCATCGCCTACGCTTCCGAAGACGCAATTGAATTTGCCGACACCTCCATGGAAGCCATTTCCTATTACACCATCAAAGCTTCCACGGATCTCGCGGCTGAGCGCGGGCAATACAGCAGTTTTAATGGCTCTTTATGGAGCCAAGGCATTTTACCGATCGACTCCATCGAATTATTGATAGAAGGCCGTGGTAACTACACACAAATCGATACATCACAAACGCTCGATTGGGATAGCTTGCGCGAACGCGTAAAAACCATTGGCATGCGCAATTCCAATACCATGGCCATCGCGCCCACAGCAACCATTTCTAATATCTGCGGTGTCAGTCAATCTATCGAGCCGACTTACCAAAACCTATTCGTTAAATCCAACCTCTCAGGTGAATTCACTGTCGTTAATCCTTACATGGTGCGCGAACTAAAATCTCGCGAATTATGGGACGATGTCATGGTCAATGATTTGAAATATTATGACGGCTCCGTTCAACCTATCGACCGAATTCCTGAGGAGCTTAAGAACCAATATGCGACCGCATTTGAAATCGATTCACGCTGGCTGATCGAGGCCGCTAGCCGTCGGCAAAAATGGATCGACCAAGGGCAATCACTCAACCTCTATATGTCCGAACCTTCAGGCAAGAAATTGGATAATTTGTACAAACTCGCCTGGGTCAGAGGCTTGAAAACAACCTACTACCTACGCTCTTTAGGTGCGACTCACGTTGAAAAAAGCGCCACCGATGCTAGCCAGAGCAGTATACCTTCGAAGATCAACCCCTACGAAAACAGCAACCCAGGCTCGGCAGCGCCAAAAGCGTGTTCAATACTCGAACCCGATTGCGAAGCCTGTCAGTAACCGACTCAATAATAGTAAGGAGTGGACATGTTTAAACACCGCGCCAACCACCACCAAAAAAACCTACGCAGTGCTCGTCACACTCGTGATGCCGTTAAACGATTACAGACATTCCGTTTATCTGTGCGCTCCGAACAACATGAGTCAACGTCATCCAAAGAAAATACTCCGGATGTCAATGGAACTAAAACCACATTAGAAAGGTAATTCACATGCTCAACTGGGAAGACCCAACCAAAACAGATTTTCGCCACAAGGAAGAAACAACGACGGTAACTCATCCGCCTCAGACTCATCCGCTGACAGTCGACCAGGCATTACAGGATATGAAAAAGCCAGAACATGAGAAACAAAATCTAACGGACAAACCAAAGGATAGTGCTTTATCCATAGAACCCGTCCATGCCGATGATAAACGCGTCATTAACGGCATGACTGATATCAACCAGTTGGCACCCTTCCGCTATCCTTGGGCCTGGGAGTATTTTCTAAATGCTAACAAAAACCATTGGACGCCGTTGGACATTAACATGGCTCAGGATGTACATGATTATCAGCACAAACTCACCGTAGAAGAGCGTCATGTTTACGAAAATGTACTGGCCTACCTAACCACTTCTGACATCCTTGCGATGCGAAATATCGGCCTCGCGGTCATGGAAAAAATGACCGCACCTGAGCTGCAAATCTATCAGGCCCGACAGGTTTTTGAAGAAGCCATGCACACCTGGACTTATCAGCACTGTATCGAAACCATCGGTCTAGATCAGGGGGATATTTATAATCGCTATCGCGTTGTTCCCGAAATTAATGAAAAAATCCAAATAACCAATCGACGCTTAAACTCCGTGCTTCGAGCAGACATTGATTTGCATGATCGTGCTGAACTCGAAAATTTTGTAATGTCCTATTTATTCTTTGCCGGTATTTTTGAAGGCTGCTGGTTTTATAATGGCTTCAGCCCTATTTTTGCTTTGCAACGCCGTGGCCTGATGAAAGGTACCGCAGAACAATTACAATACATTATGCGCGATGAAGTGTTGCACGCTTCATTCGGTATTCGCGTGGTCAAGCAAATTATTCTTGAAAACGATGTGAAACTTGACCCCAACGCTATTCGCGCCATGTGGGATGAATCCGAAGCAGCAGAAATCAGCTATGCGAATTATCTATTCAGAGATCCCATCCTCGGATATAGCAGCAACGATCATATTCAACAATTTCATTTTATTGCTAACCGTCGGGCACGCCAACTCAACCTTGAAGAACCCTTCCCTGGTACGGAATGCGCCCTACCCTGGCTAGACGAACAAGCCAATATCCGCAAAGAAAAGAATTTTTTTGAAACCCGCGTTACCGAATATCAAACAGGTGGATCACTCAACTGGGATTAGCACCGCACTAGAAGTGCATTATATATCGAGGAAACGTCAATCGCATAAAAAATACTTTGCACGACTCTAGGGGAAATTTTTAATCAAATACTACCCGTAGAACGAGTAGTATTTGATGCCCCTAGAGGAATGGCCAATCTGAACTTAGCGCAGTATGAAACAAGTAGGCTCTTGCTTGTTTCACCATTACGATGGCAGCCTAGAGCCTGTGAAGTTCTGTCTGGATAGGCCCGCCTGAATCTTACCGTCTACGTTTAAAAAATGCCCGCAACTGCATTGCCGCATGATCTGATAAAAGCCCTCCCTGCACTATAACGTTATGATTTAGGCGCTGATCATTTAATAAATTGAAAAGACTACCTACCGCGCCAGTCTTAGGATCAACCGCCGCAAACACAAGACGCTCAATTCGCGCATGGATCATCGCTCCGGCACACATTGCACAAGGTTCAAGCGTTACATAAAGCGTGGCTCCAGGTAAACGATAGTTTTGTTGTCCTTGCCCAGCCCTTCGCAAAGCAAGGATCTCGGCATGAGCAGTGGCATCGTGGGTTGCGATTGGCTGGTTATAAGCTTCACTCACCAAGGTATTATTCATAACCACAACCGCACCTACCGGCACTTCCCCAAACTCTTCGGCTTTTTTAGCCAATGTCAGGGCATGCCGCATCCAAGCCTCGTCGGCTTCTATGTCCATTTCAAACTATTTCTGAAAATTAAGATTGAGTATTCTATCGACAAAGAAGCACCTGACTCCCCATAAAGCCCAGCCATACTGATCACCTATCCAGGCATCGGCGGTGTTCTTAGTTATAAATATAAACTTTGGCAACATATTCTCTAATTGGAAACGCCGATTAAATCGATAACGCAGCTATTAGAAATTCTGGACTTTTTTATGCCCTTTGGGTGCAAGGTGACAATCCATGAATAAATAGGGGTGCCCTTACTATTACTTTGGATAAAAAATACGTCATTTCCCCAGCATGCCATCCTTCAGAGAGTTTTGTGCAGGGCGATCAGATATCCAAATACCAAAGAGTGCCTTTTTGAAGGGTATACCCTTAATCGAGCTGATCATGTGTTTATTTTTATATATTTCCGTGCCTTTCTGTGGCGTATAAACCAAGTCATAAATATCACCTTCCGCAATGGGTTTACGAAACACATCGATAAACTGCTCGATTTCAGCGGATAAAGGCTGGGTATTTCCATGGGTTGAGTTTTCAAAGCCCTCTCGCGTTGCCTTCTCCATCCTTTTACTATTAATCAAGGAGGAGATAATGCTCAAGCGAATAGCCATAGGCGCATCATCGTCTAAAATACTCTCTGAGTTATGAGTCTTATCTTGGAGATATAATGCTGCCACATAGAGTTTAATAAACAGCTTTTTGCGAATTCCAGCACCGTTCAATTTTAAAGGCTGCTCTCCCGCTTTAAGTGTCGGTGGAAGTACAACACCACCGATGGTCACAGAGAAAGCAGGCCCACTAAGTAGGAACAGTGATAGCAATACCATCAGGAGTCGAATTTGCATTTTACGTACCCGAGTAACCTATTGAACAGGACTGCCTGCCGTAACGGGCAATGACCTCCCGTTCGTCGACAGGAACATAGCTGTTTCCGCTTGCATTTCCCGAGTACTTTCAGGACTTGCCTTTGGATTCAAAATGGAGCCGTGCTCGCCGGCTGTAAAACGCACAATGCCTGATGAGTTATTGGTACCTGGGACGGTTACATTGGGTAACCCCATAACAGCAGCCAGTGGTTCAGTACCTGACAACGGCGCACCCTCGACGCGATTGGGAATATAGGTATCTGGCTCAGCCGAATTACCGCCCACGACTTCTATCATATGAATAGGGTGTTTTTGTGACGCTTTAGCCCCCAGGTTAATTGGATCAGCAGAATCAAGTGCCGTTTGGGCAGCTATCATAAACGCTTGAAATTCAGGCGTGCCTGCTTCAATACCGCTGGCCATGAGGCCTTCACGAACCCTGTTGCCAAACACGTTAGAAGCGTTGATCAATTGTGCAATACCACCACCGGCCATAAAGAGTGACGCAGCACCGACGGTATCATCAAAAGCCAAGTAGTCAGTCCCCACAATACCTCCCAAGGAGTGTCCTGCAAATCTAACCGTATGACTATCAACAGAAATAGGTGCAGATCCCCCAGCGTCAGCTATATTCGCCAAGCTTTTACGCAAGACAAATAAATTCGACACCGATTGTCTGATATTATCGCGTGCCGTCAACAAGCTTTTTAAATTGATAAAGTGGGTACCCGACGCATCAGGTTTACCATCCGGCCCCGGAGTATTTGACTCGTTATTAGCAAAATCGAGACCCATACTGGGTTCAATATCATTGGGGAATGAGCTATTCGCAACATGCAAAGGATTTGACGTATCGACAATTCCATGCAATACCAGATCTATGGCGACTACCATAAAGCCTGCGTCCGCGTACGCATCTGCTATCAACAGCGCATATGAACGGTTGCCACCAATACCATGCTGAAAAATCACCACTGGCCAACCCGCCTGAGGGACAACACCGCCACCCGAAGCCTTGGCATTAGGCACAGTAATTAATACGGGAATTTGGATGTCCTGCGTTTTAACAGGTGTGGAATTAAACTGAGTCAGTGCGCTACCATTTGCGCCTTTCCAAAATCCTCTTACGGGACCTTGGGGATTGTCCTTAGTTTGTGTTTCTAAATAATAAGGAACCGATAATATACCGATGTGAACATCTGCTTTGCCCACAATACTAGGCACATCAGGGGAAAAATCCTTCGTG
Organism: Lepetodrilus ovalis; assembly: GCA_032361185.1. NCBI lineage: Eukaryota > Metazoa > Mollusca > Gastropoda > Lepetellida > Lepetodrilidae > Lepetodrilus > Lepetodrilus ovalis. Next base: position 29,954 of record JAUTBQ010017791.1, read on the forward strand.
GTCTTACCTGTAGCTTGAGTGAGGATCGACCCTCCCTTTGAGCCTTGGTAGACTTTTTGCATGACATCGCCAATAGATTGCGTTGTAAACGACCAACTCAACACAATCGAGTCTTTTTTGATGCCTTTAGACGTAGCTAAAATCTCCAAACCATTAATGGCTTTGCGAAGAGGCTCCAAGCCCGCAAAGTCACCCGTCAACGTTTGTTCTCCCTTAGCCAGCAAATAGGCGGTATCCGCCGTAACCGTGGCACCGCTCGCTCCTTTGAGACCGTTGGTTAACACGACCAAATATCCCGTTTTAGGTTTAAGCGGTTGTGTAGGCAAAATAGCCAAGGTGGTATTATTGTGTCCAGTCGCCATCGCTACAAGATTCGTGGGCGAGCTTACTTCATCGCCAATACCCGTAACACTGGTGCCTGTTTTTTGCAGTTCGAAAACATGCACCGTCTCCCCTAGCTTGATGGATGCAGGATCCAGCGGAGCGCTAAACGTTGTGGTTATCGGAGAGATGGTTGAAAACCCATCCAAATCATTCAACGCGGCCTTAACCGCCTTTTGCCCGTCAGTGTCAGACGCTTTTTCGGGAATATTGAGCGTGCCATCTTTTGACCCCAAAAACAGAATATCGTTGATTGGAGGGATCTTTCCTACCTCAGGAGAAGGGTTAAACTCCGCCTTTATCGTCGTACTTTCAAAGCTTACTTGAGCCTCAGCAACGCTCTGATCAAAATCATAGTTAGTTGAATCAGAACAACCAATGAGAAACAGCGCAACAATAAATAAAGCTGATAATCTACCCATGTCTCTAACCCTCTAGAAATTCCAGTTAAGTTGCGCGCTGGCAATATTGGCATCTGATTTATACACACCTCGGAAAGCGTAACCACTCTCATCGGTATGATCAGCAGGCGCATCGTCCATAAATAAATGTGCATAACCAAAATCCAGATGAAGCCTGTTGCTAACGTTCAGGCCCGTACCAAAACTCAGCCATGTTCTATCATTACCGGGAATACGCGGTGTCCGATGATGAGCATCGGGGATAGCTTCCTCGTCATACGCTAAACCAGCACGCAATATCCATTTACTATTCAGCTCATAGTTTGCCCCGATAGAATAACGCATTACATCATTCCAGCTCTCCTCGGTAACCGCATCATCTTGCCCGCTAGCAAATTTAATACGCAATTCCTCAAAACTACTCCACCCCGTCCAGGTAACATCTCCCAGCAATTGTAGTTTAGCGTTAAGTTGATGCGCGACTGAAAACGAAAGCGTTGGAGGAAGATCGACTGTCGCATCAATATCAGTGTTTGTAAGAATCTGCTTTCCTGCTCCCACCTGACTTAACTGAGCATTAACACTATCAAGTACGGGTCGAAGTGCAGGATTAACCGTGAATTTCGCATCGCCTGAGGTTGCCTGGGAAATACCTGATCGGTAAGCCACACCCAGATTTGTTGCCTCATTTGCGCTATATATCAGCCCCAAATTAAATCCAACATCCAGGTTGTCTGACTCAAGTTCCACCTTACTATCATTAGCTTGCTTGCTATGGTTGCCAACCCCTAGTCCCCCGCTGCTACAGGCCTGTAGTAATTGAGGATTCGTCCCCGCCAGCTTTAAACAAAGTGCGGTAGAGTCAATCGCTTTACTCAAATTGGCCTGCACATACTGTAAGCTAATCCCTGCGCCCAGGGAAAGCTGATGATTAATTTTCCAACCGAGGGAAGGATTAAAATTCACCGCTGTTACCGAAGAATTTAGAGCATGATAGCGCCCCACCCAGTCATCTTTATAATCTGTTTCCAAACCAAAAGGCACGTTAAATGCAAAACCAAAACTAAGCTGGTCACTCAGTGGACGCACATAATATGCATTAGGTATAAAGCCCAGCCCCGAACCATCATCATTGCGGCCAGAAATTGAGCCAGGAACTACCGAGCCTCCCGTTAATTTTGGATTAACACTCGACCCCTTATCCGTAAAGTCAGAGGAACCACTAATAAGATGCCCTGCCACTGTCAACTGGGGCGTTTTAATTTTGGTTAAACCTGCCGGGTTAAACCAAGCAGTAGACGCATCATTGGCAACGGCGGCAGCACCGGCGAACGCGTTACCCATCCCGGATGCAGAATTCTCGATAATAGCAAAACCAGCTGCTTGAATACCCGTACTGGCATCAATGACCATAAAGCCAGCCATTATAGAAAGGTAAAAATGTTTGTTAATATCCATCTTTATAATTCTCCAGCCAAGTCTTTGAAAAGGGGGCGCTCTTCCAGAATGTATAAGATTATAACGTATGAAATGCACACTGGCTTCAGAAATATCCGCATAGATTAGGCCATTTAGAAAACTGATGGAATAATGGCGGTGATGCAATCGTTTTGTACACGCCTCAATAATATTCCCTCATTAATCAAGCAAACTGATTCCAGGATCATAAGCATACACCCTCTCGTGCTACCCAGGAGGCCACGACAATGGCCGCCCACCCAGGATATGCAAATGAACATGAAAGACTGATTGGCCAGCACCTTCACCACAATTCATTACTGTCCGGTACCCTTCTTCTGCGATACCTTCTTTTTCAGCAGCCGCTTTGGCAGCCAGAAACAGATTGCCCATTTGCAACGCATCCGTATCCTGGAGGTCATTTATGGTCGCAATGTGCTGGCGAGGAATTGCCAGTAAATGCACCGGTGCCTGCGGGGTTAGATCACGGAAAACAATAACATCCTTAGTTTCCAAAACCACGTTAGACGGAATTTCACCGGCAATAATTTTACAAAAAATACAATCTTCGACCATTTCTTTCTCCGCAGGGAACGTTTTTAATACTGGGTACGCCCCTCAAAGGCATGTGATAAAGTTTGACTGTCAATATATTCAAGCTCTCCGCCAAACGGTACGCCATGAGCAATTCGACTGGTTTTTAGACTGAAGCTTCGCGCCATCTCCCCGATGTAATGAGCGGTGACTTCACCTTCGACGGTTGGGTTGGTCGCGAGAATAATTTCTTCTACTTTCGCTTCCTTGAGGCGATGTTCGAGCCGTTCTAGACCCAACTCTTCAGGCCCAATACCATCGAGTGGAGAGAGATGCCCGAGCAAGATAAAATAATAGCCGCGGTAGACTGCAGATTGTTCTATCGCAAGTACATCACTGGGATTCTCAACGATGCAGAGCAGCTTTGGGTTTCGAGCAGGATTACTGCATATATGGCAAAGATCATGTTCCGTAAGCGTTCGGCATTGCTTGCAATGGCCTATTTTTTCCAAGGCTATACTCAATACTTTCGCCATATTGGTAGCCCCTCTTCGATCTCGTTCTAACAAATGAAACGCCATACGCTGGGCCGTTTTTGGCCCGACACCCGGCAGTATTCGCAGGGCATCCATTAACTGCTCCAGCAAGGGTATTTGAGTCACAGCCAAAAGCCAGTCTTTAGAAGTGGGTTTAAAATGGCAGGTTGAGACCTGCAGGTAAACCAGCCGTCACACCTGACATTTTCTCTTTTGTAGAGGCCTCAACGCGCTGTGAGGCATCATTAATAGCCGCTGCAACCAGGTCTTCGAGCATGTCTTTATCATCACCCAGTAGGCTATCATCAATCGACACACGCTTCACCGCGTGTTTTCCTGTCATAAGAACGGTAACCATGCCACCACCTGATTGTCCGGTGACTTCCAGCGCCGCTAATTCTTCTTGAGCTTTCACCATATCCGCTTGCATTTTCTGCGCCTGCTTCATGATGTTGCCAATACCACCTTTCATTGTATTTATTCCTCATTTAATCTTTGGGTTTAATCGATCCGGGAATAACCTCCGCATCAAAATGCTGCTTAAAGTCGTCAACCAGAGGATCCGAAGCGATGGAAGCTTCTGCTTCCAACTGACGTTGTTCTCTGCTCCTGCGCTGCCGTTCAGCAGGGGAATCCGGCTTGTCTTCGCTTAACTCAATTTTGAGCTTAAACATTTCACCATAATACTCATTCAAGCTTTTGGTTAGTCGGCCAACCAACTTATCACTCAACAACGATTCATGCTGTTTGGCTAGCATTAAGCGCATTTCACCTGAGCCGTAACTGTGCATCATACAATGGTTTGCAAGCGCCTTAACCATTCCACCCAGGTTAGCGCCTTGCAGCGCTGACTCCCAGTTTTTCGGACTGGGCTTTTGCGAGTCTGCGGAGGTGCTGGAGGGGGCTAACGTGGTGACAGGTTCAGCAGTAACAGCAGATTTTTCAACACGCTCGACAGAGGGGCTGATACTCTTTTCCCTAGCTGGTGATACATTTTGAGTCTTGCTAGCAGCTTGGGCAGGTCGAAATGCCAGCATTCGTAACAAGGTCATTTCCAAGCCATTGCGTGCATCAGGAATTAAGGGTAAATCTCGCCGTCCACGGATGGCTATTTCATAATCAAGCTGAATGTCTTCCGCGCTCATATGCGCGGCAATGACACTCAGTTCGTGAACATCCGAATGATGCAACGCCAATCCACCCGGAATATGTTGCGCCAACGCGAGATCATGTAGCAACGTAATCAAATGGGCGAACACCGTGTCATAATCCGGCGCCATTTCGGCCAAAGCATCTACTTGTTGCATCACCGCTTGCGCGTCACCGCTTGCAACGGCCTCCATCAACGTATAGAGATGGCGCCGGGGGATACTGCCGAGCATGAGTCCAACATCGGCATCTTTTATCACACCATCGCCAAACGCAATCGCTTGATCCAACAAACTCAAGGCATCACGTAAACTGCCCTGAGCAGCCTGGGCTAATGGCCTAAGCGCGTGAGGCTCGAACTCTAATTCCTCGGCCTTTAGAATTTTTTGCAAATGAGCCTCGATCAAATCCTCATTCACGCACTTTAAATTAAATTGCAAGCAACGTGACAGCACCGTAACAGGAAGCTTTTGTGGGTCAGTGGTTGCTAACAAGAATTTCACATGCGGCGGAGGTTCTTCAAGGGTTTTTAGAAGCGCATTGAAGCTGTGCGTAGAAAGCATGTGTACTTCATCAATCAAGTACACCTTGTAACGGCCGCGGGTGGGCGCATATTGCACGTTATCCAGTAGCTCCCGCGTATCATCAACCTTAGTACGTGATGCCGCATCCACCTCAATTAAATCAACGAAGCAACCACGACTAATCTCTTCACAGGCAGAACAAACTCCACAGGGTTCAGCCGAGATACCTTCTTCACAATTCAGACATTTTGCCAAAATACGCGCGAGAGTTGTCTTACCAACGCCCCGAGTCCCCGTAAAGAGATAAGCATGGTGCAAGCGCTGACTATTAAGCGCATTAACCATAGCGCGCCGCACATGTTCCTGCCCCACGATTTCCGCAAACTGGCTTGGTCGCCACTTGCGGGCAAGTACCTGATAGCCCATCTGAATCCGAGTTGAGAGTCAGGGGAACCGCCCCAAACCAATATAGAAAAGTGCCCGCACCAGCCACACCCCGGCGCCCGAGTCCACTACTACCGTTGCTCCCTTCCGGGCCTGGCGGGATTCGTAGCTTATCGTCGCGAGGGGACCGATGCAGGCGCGGCGATTATATCAGTGGGTTAATAAGGATGCGAATGATCTTATTCATCATCATCCAAAAAAGACTGTATTATCCAATACTTCAGTAAAGTAGAATCTATACATAACCCACTTCATTACCAAAGCCAAAAGGAAAATGTCTACCTCAACGTTATCCCCAAAGTCATTTGAAATCATTACAGATTTTACGAGCATTTTTACACAAACACCTTTATAATCTAGCCTTAATTTCTTAACCCTATCTCGCTAGGTTCTTGAGAAAAACTTGTCTATTTAGCTTATAATCATTCATGTCTGCCTGAAAAACTCTTCGACCAGTTGTCACGCAGCTATTACGAAATTTAATTTAGGTCGTTTAAGAATAAAAATAGAATTACCATAAGATTCGCTCACCTATATGGGATCCTTAAAGTAGGCATCCTTCAGAGGAGCGAAGTAAACTCACTAAAATGTAGGTTAGTTATAACCCAGGACGAATGCATGTACCTTAAACACTTCGATCTTGACAAAAACCCTTTTCAGCTCACACCTGACGCGGAGTTTCTTTACTTGAGCCTTGCACACGCAAGAGTCAAAGCCCATATGTCCTATACTGTCTGGAAATGGGATGGCTTTGCTGTTGTTACCGGTGAAACGGGTACGGGAAAAACCACCCTAGTTCGGCAGCTCTTAGCTAGAGTCGATAAAAATATCTCTGTGACGCTCATTCGTCAAACACAAATGAATGAAATCGAATTCCTGAGGTTTCTATTAGGAAACTTTGGTATTCGTGCATATAGCGCGGAAAAGGCTGAACTTATCGCGCAGCTTAATAGTTACATGATCCAACAAAAAACCCACGGTCGACGAATACTACTCGTTATTGATGAAGCCCAACACCTGAGCCCTAGAATCCTCGAAGAGTTGCGACTCCTCGCCGATATCCGCATCAAAGGCGAACAAGCCCTCAACCTAATACTCGTAGGACACACGTCCTTGCTCAGGACTCTTAGGTCGCCCGCTATGGAACAGCTTAGCCAGAGGGTGCGACTTTGGTTTGATCTAAAAGGACTTTCCGCCAAAGAAACGAAAGAGTATATTCAGTACCGCCTAGCCGTCGCAGGATCTAGGCTAGATGGTGTCTTTACCGATACATCAGTCGCATTAATCCATCGATTCTCAGCAGGAATCCCCCGGATGATCAATATCATCTGCGAAGCAGCAATGGTTGCAGCCTATGTGGATCACGAAAAAAACGTCTCTGCAAAAAACATCAGAACAGCAATCGAAGAACTTCAATGGCCCCAGTATACTGGGCGACACGTACTTAAAAAGCTCAGCGAGAACCCTTTAAAAAGCTCCCCACCCAAAGCCCAAAAGTCTCAAAACTCAAGCAGCCAAAGCCCAATCAAACCGGTTCAAGATACTACCGTTATAATCCAGGGAGATAAACGTGTTGAACATCCGAATCCACCATTGCCTAGCAATTACTCACCAATAATGAATAGCCCTAATAAAAAAGGGAATATCATATTAGATTTTGCCTAACCCCGTATTTAAAGGGTACTTAGGGTTAAATTGGTAGTCATCGAGAGACAGAGAGGCTCATAACACCTTGGCCGATACGGATGTGCTAGCGAAGCTAAAATATCCGTATCGGCCAAGCATTCTTTAACTCCACCAAACTTCTGCAGTAAACGTGTAATCACTGCTCATGCAGGTTTTATTTTCTGTTTGTCGTTGGTTTATTAGCGCCATACTACTCAATAATGAAGTGCGTTATGACAACATTACTAACAACCTCATCGAATAGAGTCCCCCCTCTGGATGCCGTTAAACCATGCCACTACATATAAAACTCAACAACCACTAGCTCAAGCCGGTGGGTTTGATCGGTTAACATCGATTTTCGGCGGACTGAACCGCCGACTAAAGAAGAAGCGTCTAAAGATGGGGGAATTAACCACGGGCTTTCGCTTTGCGAACTAAAGTCGCCTAACGACTAATAATAGGGGTGGCATAAAACATATGTTTATAGACAAAGCGCCACCCATATAGGGTGGCGCGCGGCACAACACTGGTCAGTAAATAAACCAGAGGGGGTTAGACTTATTGAACGTCTTGAGCCCACACACGAACATAATCTACAGCCATCGTAGCCGGGCCAAAATCACTTGCGATATTTTGATTTTTACCCCACCCACCCATTTGGTGAGAAAGCAAGATATAGGAAGCAACATTACTGACGCGCGGACTACTCCATTCCCAGGTTGGTATACCATCAATATAAAACTCCACATACCCTTCTTTCCAGTACATACCGTAGGTGTGATAGCCATCATCAGTGGCCGTCATATCGAGTGGCCCAGTCTCTTTTTTGGGATGATTTAGTTTGTAGTTATCCCAATGCATCGCATGCTGAACGGCATTTTCACCCCATGCTCCAACTGTCTCCATAATATCAAATTCCATCCCTCCTGAATTGATTCTAGAGGTGATTTCCCAAGCGCCTTCTACTCTTAGTTCAGCCTTATCGCCAAAGTTACTATCAGCATTTGCACCCGCATTCACATAGGCATCCGCACTGGGAGTATAATTATTACCATCTATCACAAGCTTTGGTCGATCACTTACACTATCAGACTCACGACTACCAAAGGTAATGGGATTCTCCCTCAGAAAAGAGTCAACCAAGGCAAACCCGGCATTCCTATTAGAGGCAACCTGATCATTAACATAATCTGTCACATCAATAACAAGCTCCTTGCCTTGTGAAATTTGCTCAACAGAACCTCGCCCCTTATGGTCAGGCTTTGTTAACTGCTCAAACCAGACAGGATCATATTCTGGTCTATTATTCCAGTTAAGCGTATTTTCATCCCAATTATCAGATAGGATTTTATGGACAGAAATATTAGCTAGGGTTCTATCATTCCCAAGCTTTTTTACCTTGATTTTAAGCAAGGCAGAAGATACAGGCCCACCTATAGATGCAATATCAAAGCGTAGGAAACTTTCGCTCTTATGCTTTTCAAACTTATCAGAACCATCTGAAGAGTTTTTATCACGAGGACGACCCGAGCGCGTCTGCCCCGTACTGCCACTAGTCTGGCTCGTGGTATCACTACTCGTGGTACCACTACGTTTTTCTGACAAATCTTCACTTCGGTTGGGCATAAGCCAAAAAGCCGGCCAGACACCAATAGTAGGGTCGTATTTTATTCTCGCTTCAAAGTAGCCATAACGCTGTCGAAATTTCTTAAACGTAGAGACTTCACCAGAAGAATATTTATACGCCTCACCCGCAAAGACAACCGGTTTATTTTCAGCGATAAGTTCTAAATCCCCCCCTTGAAGCACAACATTCTTGCCCGAATTTCCAGCCTTTCCTCCAATCCCCAAGTGATGCTGACCCTGGCGCCATTTTTGTGGATCCAACATCTCACCGCTAAAATCATCAGAAAACGTTAATGTCCAATTTCCTGGAGCTGGAGGATAGGAAACTTCTGCCAAAACCTCATCGCTAACCACCTCATCGCTAACCACCTCATCGCTAACCACCTCATCGCTAACTACCTCATCGCTAGACGAATAATCGATTGAAGATTCTGGCTCTTCCAGTTTTGCTGTTCTCACCGCAAATAGTTCATCATCGGGATTCTCTAAAGCCCTGGCTTGACTCCAACCTTCACTCGCAAACTGTTCAGATGGAAGCGCGATACTGGCAACCGATACAGCACCATTCTGCGCCTGAGCAGCCTCTGCAACCAACGCTGGAGTAGAGAAGAGTTTCTCGTTAGCAGATCCAGAAACACCGCATTCATCATCTTTGCAAATACCCCAGGATGCTTTAAACCTCATATCTTTAAATAGTTTTCCTGCACCATAATCTGGTAATTTATAATCATTAGTATTAGCAAAGACGGGAACAGACAGCGCTATCACGGGGATAAAAAGAGAAAAAATCCGCCTCATATATCCCATCCCAGAACGTTTCCCAAACCAACCAGCATCAATAACTGGGCCATTAACCACGTATTTCATTTTATTCCTCCTATTCCTCATAAGTTATAACTTTCCTCAACAACAACTTTATTATATCGTCCCTTCATGAATTTATGATTACCCATATATAGCAAAGATTTAGTATTTTATTATCAACTGACAGTTAAGGTGGCTCTGAAGAAATATCCAATACTTTATGCGATCTGAAACAATCTCATTGTCCTGACAATCACGATTATTTAACACTTCCTCAGTAAAAATGATAATCGACCCTTACTCCATAAAACTCTTTCCATAACTTACTTTTAGCCTGCCTCAATTGACATAACATATGCCCATGGCAATGTATCGATATGGTTAGAATAGGTTAAATGCCCAGAAGACGATGAAACTCTAGCTACATTAATAAGAATAGAGCGTTTTGGACATATACAAGAAATTCAAATGAATTGCGGGAAAACGTAACTACACCTTCCCCATAAAACTACCTTTTAAAATTATAATTGATACTCCATACTCTTCCTGAGGCAACCAATTACAGAATTAGTTCATGAATCCAATCCTCATAACAATATATCGAGAACTACGTCACACTAATCCGCTTTAAAGTAGTAAAAAATTTCCAGTGACTCGCGTCAACAGGTACTACCCTGCCATGAAATAGTATGCTATGCAATACGTTGAGGAAGCTATAAGCGCTTGGCATAGATAAGAATTTGTAGGCTAACTCCCCCCCAAACCCGCATCATTAATGCGTATTCGAGCGGTATTACCCACAGCATCTACTCCGTTTTTCCATTTTTATATACCATTTCGATAGATCGAAATATTCATTAATCGAAGTAATAAATACCTACCGAGGCATAGACTCGTCACCGCGCGACTATTCGCCTTAAGCTCCGATACATTGGGATACGGGTAGTCATTTGGACTAAGTCTAATAGTTCAAATGCTATTGGCTTCTCTGACTGAACCAAAAGAATAAAAAATAGATTACTCACAAATTAAGTCCTGAGTTCGTCGGACAGGATCGTCAAAATTAGAAGAATGACTGAATTTTTAGTCAGGTACTATTTATCAAATCAATGCGCCTTCCAGAAGAGAGGTGTATATAATAGCCTATGGCTAAAGCAAAGAAAAAATCACCTGCATCCATCGCTCAGAATAAACGAGCGCGCTATGACTTTCAGATTGATGAAACCTTTGAAGCAGGTATTGCGCTTCAAGGCTGGGAAGTCAAAAGCTTGCGAGAAGGGCATATACAGTTAAAAGAAAGTTACGCATTACTCAAAGACAATGAAGCTTTTTTATTTGGCTGTCATATCACTCCTTTGCTTTCAGCCTCCACCCATGTTAATCCAGATGCTACGCGCACACGCAAATTACTGCTGCACCGGCAAGAGCTGGATAAACTGATTGGTGCCGTTGAGCGAAAGGGATACACTTTAGTTCCCATGTCTTTGTACTGGAAACATGGACGCGCCAAGCTACAACTTGGGCTTGGTAAGGGCAAGAAAAAACACGACAAACGCGCTACAGAAAAGTCACGAGATTGGGAACGACAAAAAGAAAGGTTAATGAAGCATTAGTGGGTACCCGTTTCACTAGGCATTGATGTGGATATCTCTGCCCCGTTAGCCTCAGCCAATTCATCCATAAGTTCAACAGTTCCCAAGCAAGCACTAACCCAATATTACCTGGACTTCTGAATGGCATCGATAATCGCACTGGTGGAAACTCCGTCGATAAACTCTTTGATAACAACATCGCCGCCGCTTCTTTTCACGCACGCTGCACCCGCCACTTCATCAGGCTGATAATCCCCCCCTTTCACCAACGCATCTGGCTGAACCCTACAAATGAGCCGCTCGGGAGTATCTTCTGAAAAAGGCACAACCCAATCCACACTTTCAAGACCGGAAAGAACGGCCATACGCTGCATAAGCGAATTAATGGGCCGATTTTCGCCTTTGAGCCGTCGTACAGAGGCATCGTCATTGACGGCGACAATCAATCTATCCCCCAAGTCTCTAGCCTGGGAGAGGTACGCAACGTGGCCTGGATGCAAGATATCAAAACAACCGTTTGTCATAATGATCCGCTCACCACTCTCACGCGCTTTTTCCAGTACACGCTCCAGCCCCTCTTCGTCCACGACACCACGACGCAAAGGTTCGTGTGCGAGCATCGCCGCCTGTAGTTCCCTCGTATTCACGGTTGCCGTACCGAGCTTTCCAACGACAACGCCCGCCGCATGATTCGCAAGACGCGTGGCAGAGGGGTAGTCCAGGCCCGCCGCCAAACCGGCAGCCAAAGTCGCTATCACGGTATCACCCGCGCCGGTCACGTCGAAAACTTCCCGCGCATGGGTCGGCAAATGAAAAGGTTCTGCATCCCGATGCAATAACGTCATGCCTTGTTCTCCGCGCGTAATGAGCAGAGCCGTTAAGTCATATCGCTCTAGCGCCGCAGTGCCTTTCTCGACCAGTGCCAGTTCATTTTTACAGGGGCCACTCACCGCTTCGAATTCTGCCAAATTAGGGGTAATAAGGGTCGCACCCTGATAACGACGAAAATCTGTGCCTTTGGGATCAACCAAAATAGGTTTATCGTTAGCACGCGCAAGATCGATTAAGCGGCCAACCTCTTTCAAAGTGCCTTTGCCGTAATCAGACAGAATGACCACATCAACAGAGTCCAGTTGACGTCGAAAGCTGGCCTCAATTGAATTCGCATCAGAATTAACGAAACCATCTTCAAAATCCAGACGGATAAGTTGTTGTTGACGGCTGATAATACGCAGTTTTGTAACCGTGCTGGAACCTTCGACAATGACAAAATCACACTCAATGTTCTGTGCTTCCAACAATGTTTTGAGTACGCCTGCAGGTTCATCATCCCCAGTTAACCCTAATAGACTGCCCTGCCCTCCCAAAGCCGTAATATTTAAAGCGACATTGCCCGCGCCCCCTGCTCTTTCTTCAATGTCAGAAATACCGACGACGGGTACGGGTGCTTCTGGGGAAATACGTGCCGTGGTACCGTGCCAATAACGATCCAGCATTAAATCGCCAGTCACCAGAATACGTGTGGTAGAAAAATCAGGTATATCAGAATGCATTGGGGGATTATGCCTCAATCAACCTGTATCACGTCAATCAATTTACGGATAAGATATCCCCCTAACACAGCAACGTTTCATTGATATGCAAGAAGACAAAAACAGTAAACTGATTATTCTCGACCGGGATGGTGTCATTAACCACGATTCCGATGACTATATTAAATCTGCCACCGAGTGGATCCCCATTGAGGGCAGCTTGAAAGCGATTGCGCGACTTAACGTAGCAGGTTACTCCGTCACCATAGCAACCAATCAGTCGGGTATAGGACGCGGCTATTATGACCTGGACACGTTGGACGATATTCACGAGAAAATGGAAACACTGCTGGAAAAAGAAGGCGGTCATATCGACGATATCGCCTATTGCCCACATACCCCTGATATCGGTTGCCAATGCAGAAAACCCGCTCCAGGCATGCTCAACCGAATAGTTGAGCGATTCAATGCGTACTCAAGAAAAACCGTCATGGTAGGCGATACCATAACGGATCATGAGGCATCTCTCGCCGCCGGAATCGATTTTATACTTGTGAAAACAGGCAAAGGCTCCCGCACCCTTGAACAGGCACAACTACCCAACAATGTCCCCGTATTTGATAATTTAGCCGCCTATGTTGACCATCTATTGCGTTAGCTATTCTTCAGCCGAACTGTAAACCTTAGAAACCTCGGTTTAGCACAAAAAAACATTTAGCCTGTAGCTCAGACGCTCCTCATTCAAGATAAAACGGTCAGTACATTCCGTAACTATTCACAAATGGAACTTTTGGCGATAGAACTAGCCTGATTAGGTATAGATCTGAGGGTTTGGAGGTAACCCTTGGTTTTCTGTATGGAGCTATGTGAGGGAATGAACCTGAATTCACGTTCAATTGTCATCATTGGATCACAAGACGATCACCATGTTGCGGCAGTGAAACATCGCCTCGAGTTACAGGGACACAAACCAAACGTACTCAATGTGCGGCATTTCCCTGAAAAAGAAATAATCTCCATGGGTGAGTCACTTGACGCCATTTCTCTTGGCGATGAGCAAATGGTTCCAGCCTGTGTTTACATTCGAAATATGGGCCTGAATCCTATCGATAATAGAAAAGAAGATAGCTCATCGTATAAATTTACATCAGTAACTTACCGTGAGCGATCAGAATTCATCGTATCGTTGATGCACCGTTGGGAAGAGGTCGGTGTACCTGTTTATAATCCTCCCTCCACTCGGCATAGAGTGACTAAACCCTTCCAGCTAGCCCTCCTTGCAAAGGCGGGTTTACCCGTACCGGAAACCTTGTGGACCAATGACCCCGACAAAGTACGGCAATTTTCTGCTAATCGCCGTATCGCCTATAAGCCAGTCGTCGGTGGCGCAGCTACCCAAGAGCTTCTACCCAAGGATTTGACAAGCCAGCGATTAAACCGCCTTGCTTCAGCACCCGTCACTTTTCAGGAGCTTCTCCCTGGAGACGATATTCGTGTTTATGTTTTGGATGAAAAAATTATCGCTAGCTACCGGATTGTAACGCAGGCATTGGATTTTCGGCAAAATGAAGAAGCTGTTGAAACAATAGAACTATCAAAGGAGGTTCAAAACCAATGCATTGATGCCGCCAAAATCATCGGATTAAAATTTACGGGCATGGATCTTAAAGGTGATTCGAATGGAACACTGCGTTTCTTGGAACTTAACCCTTCACCGATGTTTTTGGGCTTCGATAAGATCGCTGGAACAAATATCCTAGAACAATTCTCCGACGCGTTATCGTATTATGCCGAATTCTGAGATTAGCATTCGGCATAATCCCGTATTGAGCGCTCTATCAGCCTGAATCACATAACTTCGTGACATCCCGGTACATAATAATGATCCCACAATGGAGCCATTACTATGCACCATAAATTCATCCCAAAACTACGGATTCAGAGTCAGATTAATATAAATTGCCACCATCCTCTTCTTTCATTGCCATGGTTGGTATGCAAGGGAAGCCATTACCATCTTCTTCTCCGATGGCCATAGTTGTCACGTCAGGAGGGCCATCGCCACCTTCCTCGCCGATGGCAAGCGTGGTCAACCCCGCATTTGGCGAGGGCGGGCTTAAATCACATTCAGATCCACCACCGTATACTTGTTCAAGCTCCTCGATAAATAATTCACGAGGTAGACTACTGTCATCCAATTTATCGCTCATTGTCTAGACTCCTATATACAACACGCTGAAAAGAATAATATCCACACTCATTGTAACCACTGAGCCCTAAGAGATTCCTAAGATGTGCCCGAATAGTTAGAGTCTTTTGGATATAACCACTCGCAATATCAGCAGATACTAATGAGTACATTAATTAGTAGAGTATACAAATCGTTTACCAGCCCCTGCAGGGTGGCTTAGTGCTAGCTTCTGCCTCGGCGAAAGCCAAAGTTGGCATCGGTAAAATCTGGATCGAAGATGTTTGTCAGTACATTATGCATACTGGTACCCACTATGCGATCCATGACGACCGGTATCCCTAGCTTGCGCTTACTGGAGGTGCCTGGTTTTGGGATTAATACCCGTCTGGCTGGTTGACATCGTTAACTCCCTGACTCAAGTTTGTCATAAATCAATGCCAGGAGTGGTTCTTCCCTATACTGACTTTTTTCAGTATGTTGATCCCATTCTATCTGATCTTTAGGGTTTTATCCTCCATGCTATTGCCCGCATTTGATCGCCATGGATGGCGTGAATGCAGATATTGCAGGAGCAAATTTTTACCATTGGCCCTGAGTCCTTGGTACTACCCGAGAATCTGCCACCCTCTGCCATTTTATCAATTTGGAATCTCCTCTTCGATCAAGCTTGTTGCTGTTCTTAGCAACTTCAACAACAAAACAAAAGGACCTCCCTGGGCAAGACACACCACCTCACCCTATGCCGTCCGGCTTCATGCCAGGCACATGATAAATCTGGCCGTCTAAAAGCGGTAATTTTAACCTTTAAGCGTGACGAATTAAATACCATTAATTTTGAAGGAAGCTTTCAATTGTAGCAAATATATTTTGAATATAGTCATGTTGATATCTGCTTAAAAACGGATATCAACATGACTGAAAACTTAACACTACGTGATTCCATTACCCAACACTGCAATGAATCTATGGCATGGAAACACTCATGCCCCGAGTTGAAGGGTATTGACTTTGTGCAGCTTGGGATATTGCGCGTAATCAGTACGGTGGACAGTGGCCGCCATTTCATTCAGGTAACACAAGACCTTCAGGGTGAGCACCTACCTTCATCCACGTATTTTAAATCACTCAAATCAGCCCAGTGTTCGAACGACAAAACTATCCGCTTCACTGTGAAACCCTGGCGACACAGGGCATTGACTATTTGAAGTCGTTCTCGGAACTCGATGACTACACTGTAGTGGCTGCGGATGGGCATTTCTATGGATCATGCCTGCCATACGGAAGCCGGTGCCAATGGGAGCGTCTATGCCACCGGTTTTATTTATCCCATGAACCTCAGGAATGGCTTGCTCAGCCCGCTTTGCCTGGTGACCAATGTAACCACACGACATCTGGAAATTCCAGCTCTACGCCGTTCACTCGAACAACGGAAGCACAAGGGCAAACCGCAAAAGCATCTCTATATCTATGACAAGGCGGTTACCAATTATCCCCTGTCGGGTCTTCAGATCCAACGGGGGATTTATATAATTTCGCTACTCAATGAGAATTCGGTAGCCACCTGAGTTGAATCCATGCCCTTCGATGCGCACGCTGAAGTCAATACCTGTATCGAAGGCTATCGTCTGTATGAAAATGAGGGGACACTGATGAATAAAGGAGGTAAGATATTATCCTTCCACTTATTAAGGGCTTAAATTATGCTTGTGATGATATTTATAAAATCATTATTTCTGAGCCTATTTATTAATAAGTGGCTGGCAAATTTTTAATATAGGAGCACGATATGAAAAGGTTAATATCATTAATAGGACTAGTATCCATAGTGCTATTCTCGGGTGTAGCGTCGGCAGCAGAAATAAGAGTATTTCAAAATATAAATCGTACAAATATGAACGGTCTTGTATCGGTAAATGCTCATGTATCAGTTGATCTATCTGGTTTATCAGGGGATAGAGACTGGGCAGGGGTGTATCCTGCAGGATCAGATAATAGCTGGGGTAATGTCATCGCATGGAACTGGGTAGAGGAAGGCACCCTCGCATCACTAAATAGAGTTAAAAAAGAGATGCCAGAAGGAAAATATGAAGTGAGACTCTTTTTTCATAATTCATTTACGATGGAAGCAAAACATGTATTTTATGTAGGAAAGGCATCGTTACCTATTTCAACAGTTGAAGAAAACTATGACCTCCAAGAACAAGTAACTGTAACTGTGGGAGGTGAACTTTCAGGCGATCAAGACTGGGTAGGTATATACCCTGCAAGCTCAGATAATAGCTGGGGCAATGTCGTAGCATGGAACTGGGTAACAGGAAATGGAGAAATAAACTTAGATAGGATAAAAAAAGAGATGCCATCAGGTGTCTACAAAGCGCGACTTTTCTTCCATAATTCATATCAGCTAGAAGCGGAGTATATTTTTACTGTTGGCATGCCAATAACAGAAATTTCAACAGTTAAAAATAATTATAGTTCTCAAGAGTTAGTGTCAGTAGATAATATGATAGGGCTTTCAGGAGACCAAGACTGGGCAGGAATATATCCCGTAGGGTCAGATAAT
>JAUTBQ010017792.1:0-19150 GCA_032361185.1 Lepetodrilus ovalis
TCTCTCTCTCTCTCTCTCTCTCTCTCTCTCTCTCTCTCTCTCTCTCTCTCTCTCTCTCTCTCTCTCTCTCTCCGTTTATAACACATGCACTCTATAAGGTGTCAATGCCGTATGCAACTACATCATTGACCATTGTAATCTTTGAAACTCAGTCTACTCGTGTTACACAATAACTACGTGACTTTCCATACATTAGAGTTACACACACGGAAGGTTTTTGCTGTGTTCACAGCTAATTAACATTATTGTGT
This sequence comes from Lepetodrilus ovalis, assembly GCA_032361185.1. Classification (NCBI taxonomy): domain Eukaryota; kingdom Metazoa; phylum Mollusca; class Gastropoda; order Lepetellida; family Lepetodrilidae; genus Lepetodrilus; species Lepetodrilus ovalis. The sequence goes on from JAUTBQ010017792.1 coordinate 252, forward strand.
TTTCATCTTTAGTATCGCACTCTGACCCGTGGAGTATTCCTCTTTGCAACACGAACAAGATACACGTATCCCAATTACCAATGACATTACGCCATTACATTGTCAGACTGTATACGTAACAGTGAAATATAACGACCTTTTATTTCTTAGAAATGCGTCTAATGTATAGTTTAGCATTTATTAGAAAGTGGAGCATTATTTCGGGGAAACTGAGAACTGGGCAATTATTCAAACTCACTGCATGAGTGACACCTCGTTTTAGTAATCATGTCCTTTGAACGTATGACTAGGAAACTCAGCCAATGCGCCATGCATGCAGCTAATGCCCAGGTAGTATTTCGTGCATTACATCCGTGAACACAACCGTGATATATTTTAAGATGCATCAACGAAAAGTTAACAGGGATCTTTTAAAAATAAATTCAAATACCGTTCCTTGCACATTGGAGCGAGTTAACCAAACATTACTTGATGCAAAATCTCTTATACGACCCCCCGAAATTTGCACACGGCACACGGATTGAAAGCGGAGTCGGGTAGTTCTACGCATGCCTGCACATAGGAAGAACAATGGCAGATAGGTAAGCTATACAGTACGCAGACATGGGGTGGGCTGTGTAGAGGGTAATCTAACCTTTGCTATACATGCTTCCTCCTACTCGCTGTCTTTTTCATATGCTTATTTTAAAGTACCCTGAATTTTTTTTATTCTCCCGGGATGGAAATGATAGAGATCTAATGATAGCAAACCATTTATCAGACCCCTATTGTTCCGATACTGTTTCTCACCCCCATTGAAAGCTAGAACTATGACACCTCTTCCTGCTATGAGGAATTGTTATATTTTATTTCAGATGCTTTGATAAGTGTCTCGTTTTGACGTTCTGACAAAGGGTTCATTGTTGGAAGAGGGTGTCTTAATACTCGTGGAAATAATCAGGATAACACACTATGGAGTGTGTCATGAAACGCTTTTCAAAATGCAATATTATATTCGTTGATCTTCTATTTAGAAGCTAATTTCTAAGTGATGGAAATGCATCTGTAATATATTGTATTGGATTCGACTGTACCGGATAAAATGAGGAAAGGTTTAATTAAACATAGGACATAGACGTCTTCTCTGAAGAGCATCATAATCGTCACCGGCTTATGAGTAGGTGTAATTTTAATATAAGCCATTATCTAAATATTTGAACCCTAATGTCCTATATAATGTTAATAATATACGATAGGATTTCAGTCTGAATAACTGGAATCTTTTTCATTTCTTAATAAATTAAGCAAACACGTGCATTGCAATTTTAAAACTAACATAATCAAGATATAGAGAAATGTTAACGTTTCTGTGAAAGAGTCAAGGCACTAAACTAACACCTTGCAGCAGACAGAATCAACGGTCATAAACTATTATACAATGATGCAATTGAACTTGATGGTGGTTGTACTAATAGATTTGGAAGATTGGGAGTCTTGACCTTTAATCTCGTGTCAAACAGACTAGAGTCCGATATTGTAAATCATATGCATACTTAGGATAGCAGACGTCTATATTTAGGATAGCAGAAGTCGCTGTTATTCAGTTAAGGATATCAGAGGTAGCAACTCGCATTATCATTTACACATACTAAAACGTCTCAAGTTTACACCCAACATTCGTGTATTGCATCATTGTGTATTTTCCCTTCTGGTATACTAGTATTTAGATTAGCGACCATATACATCTCTCTTGCCCAATACAACTCTACAAATGCATTCGGGTCAAAGCCTCAACTCGTTTTAATTACCGTACTTCAGCGGCAGTACCTGCAGGTGAAAGTACTTATGGAGATTAAAACAGATGTAAATGGTGTCACAGTTGTAAAACAGATTACAGCCTACCCCGAGGTAAACCGTAATGCCAACAGAGTCGCGTGATCTCAAGTTTAACAAGATGTACATTTATCAAGCATGCTTGTTTCCAGCTTCAAACATTACACCTAATGCAACAGGTCAACTGTGGCGCGTCTGAGCCACGTAAGTGTTAGTGAGGCAGAACACGGGAGTTTCCAGTCACTGCGTCCAGCCCCGGGCCATACATCACTACAACAAGTATAATATTCAAGTTTTTATCTGTCTCCTGTACAGCCTGTAGCTAAATGTTTTCAATAAAGCAGTAGAAAGGGCCTTCTTTCTATATTCAGCTAGTGATATTTACTTTCGATCTGGCCTCGTATTTTATTACCACGTTCATAATGCGGATACGAGTTATTCTGCTTCGGCTAATAACGTAGCTTTTTTATCTCTCTCTCTCTAATTCAAATATTAGTTCTTCTTAAACATGTGCTGTTGTTTGCAAATAGGCTTTGCTTTGAGAGTATGTACCCCGTACTTATAGTCCAGGGACACGATGCTGCGCCACCTGCAAATTAACAACGCAGTACAAAGGAGGACTTTATTTCTTGGGAAGATGTAGGTCTGAACAAGATTGTACAATCGTACTTCTGAGCAAGACTGAATGGTCGTACTTCTGAGCTAGACTGAATGGTCGTACTTCTGAGCAAGACTGAATGGTCGTACTTCTGAGCAAGACTGAATGGTCGTACTTCTCATCAAGACTGAATTGGTCGTACTTGTGGGCAAGACTGAATGGTTGTACTTCTCATCAAGACTGCACGATCGTACTTATGACCTAAACTATACAATAGTACTTCTAAACTACTGAACGACCGTACCTCTGAGCTAGACTGTACGATCGTACTTCTAGAAAACTATCGTACTTATAAACTGAACTGAGATTAAATATTAACCATGTAAAGTTACCACGACTCAGGTGTTCTCAAGTCATGGATAGTGAAACAGTCAGACATTATCGATATCATCAGAATACTGAAACGCATAATCTCAAATAATTACAGAAAATTGTAATACTAGTAGACAATAAACCAACATATTCAAAATCTTTGCATAAATTGGTACCTTGTGACATCGTATTTAATAAATAAGAAGGTGCAGTCATAAATATAAGCCTTTGACAATGACCATTGGGGCAGTGCTCGTGATAAACAAGGTCTAGTTTGTGAAGGATAGCATCAATGAGCTGTAGTCTTCAGAGCTTGTCATCCGAGTCACGACAGTGCTTGGCCAGTACCATCAATTCATTAAGACTGCAACAGGATATTACGCTCACAGAAGCATAATTAGCTGTCTTTGTGGGCTAACTTGTTGTACAGTAGCTTGGGCCTATCATAAGATGTTTTACAATGGTCAATTGCGAGCTGATTCAGCTTTCCAGTAGCCCCAGGGTGACCCTTGACGCCGCTGTGATGACGAGCTGGTTGACGCCGTTATGCTCCCCAACAAGGGGTGGCGCTTGAGTGGTAGGGTAGGCCTTAGGTGGCGCTCCAAGCCATTCTCAGCACGACAATGGTACAGACTACTTATTAATGGTTCTGTTATGTCTTGTATTGTTGTAAACACTTTGTGTTCAACTTAAGTAGGTTGTTACAAATGTGCTAAAATGCATTGTACCTGAGTGAAGACAATTTAATGACTTGTAATTTCTCAACTCGGCATTTCGAACTTGGATCACGTATACTGTTATACATTTTACAGTATTAATGTAAAGGTATACATATCTAATTTTCAATGATCTAATAAACATCTTCTTGATGTGCTATTCAATGTTTCCTGTTTATACTCATGATAATTACTGAGAAAGACATAGTGTGCTAAAAAACAACATTTCTTTTACGATAATGGAGCATTGGTTAAACAAGTCACAATTAACCAATACATTAGATATACGTTAACTAGATGCATTTGAGACATAGAATCAAATCCATCAAACTGGGTTCGGGCCATTAGGACTCTAGGGACGTCTTGCTGGCGTTGACATTCCAGTCGACCAGTGATGTTCCAAGCCGATGTCACGGTCCGTGGATTTGGTTCGTTGGTGGCAGCCATTACCCGGTCGTGACTCATGAAGAAAACGGACAATAGCAGACGACACCGCTCGCACAATAAGCTGACTACCACGGCCTGAAAGAACAGGATCATATTTCTACGGGAGATCTTTCATGGCCAGCGTAGCGAGAAGTAATTGAAGATAGGATAGAAATACTCTGTGACTTCCCCCAACCGACCATTGTGATTTTTAAAAGCTTTTCCAGCCTCGTTCCTCTCCACCGAGTTGGCTGTATATCAGCCACCCGGCGTTATGCTATTCACAGGCTAATTTACGAGCAGTCCAATATGTGTCTGGAGTCGCCATACTAGTTCTACGTGGCCATCCCAACCCAGCGCCCCTTACCTGCCGCCATCTTGAATTTCATGGTTTCTACATATTTTAGTTACATTTCAGGAGTCTATCATCACGTTAAAGCCGTCCCTTTGAGTGCTTGGAATGTGGTTCCGTTCAAATAAACGTGCCCGAGCATACATTGCAGTTTTACATGATAATAGCAATAATTGGTAACGTTCCTCGACACACGATATATGGCACGCCTAGTTCCTTTACAGAACTGTACATTTAAATACCGTCATTTACAAAGACGTATCTTTGTATCACTACCGAAAGTAAACGAACACCATGCATGGGCATACTATACAACTCACTGTTATTACTAGTTGTTGACCTTTCTATGACCTTAACAGGGGATATTTCCGAATATTTAAAATCCTATCAGCTTATTGTGGGTTACTTAATCCACGGTTTAACTAGAGTTGCATAATTTGAGATTAAATGTCCCTCTCAATATGTATTCCTTCTGAAATGTTTGCTATAAAGCGAAAACTAGATATTTTAACAAATCATATCCTGTTGACGATCATATATCGAGAACAATGCACGCGTTACACCGAGGCACAGTGAGAATATATCAGTACGGTAGATACAGGAAACATTGTAATTGCATGTCCCCAAATATAAATTACTGAGTGCACATTACACTTAAGATCATTGCATTACAAATGTACAATAGGATTGGTCTCGTTTGAATAGCTATTGCATAAAAGTCGATAAACACGTATTATATAATTATTAACATTATTCCTACAAATCTATAAATATATAATTGTCTTCATAATTAATATTTTGTAATCTATATGTACATATTTCACATATTATCACTATGAGGGAAGCTTTACTTCAAAGACCTAATGATAGTGTAGAATACAATGTCGTACCCGGTCATGACGACGTTAATGACGCCGTGTACATATCACCCGACAACATAGCGGTATTAGTGTACATATAGACGAGCCAGAGATAAAGACAAATAGTTATTTGTGGAATGTCGATGTCGTGATTCATATAGTATTGGATATATAATGGCTTAGCAGTGTGGCCTACTGGTGACCGAAACGGCAAGGTTTGCATAACCTGGTTAAATGTCGGACTTATCTGCCGAGCTTCACGGAGTAGACGCTACTGGTGCTATATATTTTATGTAGACACTGGTGTAATGCAAGGTGATAGTTTTACTCCATAGTTGTTCCTGTTCGTAGATGAAAAAGCTTCCACACTTTATAACTATTATAAAAACCACGACGTTTGTCCTCACAAATTAGTGATACAAGTCCAATATAAATACATATCTATTTAAATGTATCTCAATTATTCGGAGTGCAGTTGAAGTAGTCATGGCATATGATTGCAAACTCTGCAAATATATGAATATGGATAAGTTGTACGTGTGATAGATCAGATATATAATAATGGACGCTTCGGGGCGTGAAGTGGGTCCCAATTGTCGAGATTTCTCGATGTCCTGTACACATAACTCGTCAAACGGGTTTCCCTAATAAAACTGTGAAGTCAGGCGAAGTAAACTGATCTCTCCTCAGAGGGTGGCCTCTCACTGTATCCCCCGACACGGCAGCTACATACCTGCATTATTTACTTGCAAAAGTGACATAGAACCGGCTTCAAGGATGTTGAAAAAACTTCTCTTAACTCGTGGCAATTGTAGAACTTTTTTTTATATTACTATAGCACTGAACATCAGAAACTAGACAATTAAACGGACGATACCTGCCATAAAACAGACGCCGTTTATTACGAGAGTAATCCACTGGTAAAGAATATTCGATACATTACATTTTATACCCGTTTTAAAGAAATATTTCCTACGTGTTTCTCCACTCGAAATGGCAGTACGTTTAATGCGGACCCACGCCGAGTTATAAAACAGGTTTCTGTGATTGTGGAGGGTCGTTTCCATGCATTATAAACCTGTGGCTGGTTTTCAAGCAGATTTATTAGCCGTACGCGCCTCTTAAGAAGTCGGGTAGAAGTCCGGCACCCAGCGATCAGTTAGCAAATATTTGCCAGGTATGCTTGGCCCATCTACGCCGATCTCAGTTGGTGTGATTAATACATCGCGTGGGAACGAATCCGCCTACCAGTGGCCCTCGTTATACCACATACACAGTTTAGGTGTCTACATTATACAGTACTCTATCACAACTTGCAAACTTATTCTTAATTTTTGTAATAAATATGTCCAGTCAGCAAAACTTTTATGTCGTTCCAAATTGTCGTGGTATATATCATAACGTATCCGAAAGATTGTTTCTTCTCAGGTATGATAAAGGTTGTGACTATGAAACTGGAAACGAACTTAGTCAACCAAAAAATGTCAGTGTCTGCGGGTATCACGTGATAGCGTCAATGGACAGCGAGCAAGTTGGGAATGCATAGGACCATTGTGGTGGCGTATATAAATTCTATGAGCTATTAAATAAACCATGATCCACAAGCCTCATAGGACATTATGGGCTGAACACCTTGTTTCGCCACAAGGGATGTGAACTCTAGACAGGGTCAATGTATATTATTAACACGAGACCTGCATGGTTCCAGCAGGAACAAAGACCCTGTATGGAGCATAATGGCGGTGAAGAATAAGGACAGCAGGAGATTGTATCAACAATGTATTCAAATAGATAGCAGGAGACAATACATACAGTTGAGAAAATTGTACAAATTCGTGAGTGCACATGTTAGTAATCAATACTACACGACAAAACTAGACCAGATAAGAAATGTTAAACATGAACGCGTATTTATGGATAATAATCACGCACAACTCAAACTTATAAATACTAGTATTCAAACTTAGAGATTATGGAAGATTTAGCTCGATTTTGGTTTATTAACATTATGAACGACTAAGAACGAGGTAAACATTTTTTAGACGATACCCGATTGGCTGAAATTATGAATGCACAGATATTATTGGTCGTCGAAGTAGGTCATTCAATTAAAATATCTGGTTGAACTATCTTTGAACTGTAATGCTGCTTAGATGAATAACAATAAACAGTTTTAACTCAAATTGATGTGTTACAGTAGCTGTTTTTACCATTACAGTTATTATTAAGTAACAACTTAAAGTTTATAACCATTTTAGTTTACATACGACATTCCTACTATATATAATGTTATTATTACAAACTAATACCACAAATACATACCAATCTTGAATTAATTGAAAGACGAGCCACACACTAAAACTAGGTAATATGTTTGGCAAACATCAGAGTATCAAATATACTAAAGCTAGTCAGTATCACAGCTATGGGACCGTAAGGCATTCAGTATGTCTATATTATCGCATGACCCATATACAAGTTTTAAGAAAATTGCAGAATGTATAAAGTAAATATTCATTTTACGGAAATACGGTCAATGTGAATGCTTTACGAGGCAAGTATGATACAGGGCATACTAAATGCCAGCTAAATGGCTATTATTATACAATGACTAAAGTAGATAACCATACTAGTCCGCGCCTTATGATTATAAGTCTTAAATTAGATCCATATGATAAATATCTTACGGCAGTTTCCTTTCTAGAAAATAATTTCAGGCTAAGTCTTACTATACTTGGTCTATAACAATTATGAACGTGACGGATGAATTAGTCATAAATGAAATCTATATTTAGAGAATACATGTAGTTACGCGCCATGATAATTTAAAGTGACCGTTACACGTGTGGTATATTTCTTACCTCGGAAGACGTTAGCGTGCTTAGCATACATATGTATTACATATGATCACATGTGACACGCAAACACTACTCATAATTTATCGTCATAAAGTGCGAGTCAAACATCTCAGTGAAACATCCTGAGAAAAAAAAAAGGATGAGAGTTAGCTAAGGGCAGTAGCAGACGATCTCGGGTAGATTTTCCCGCCTTAATGGATGAGTGTGGATCTAGTCATGAGGATTAAGTTAACATGGACTGGACACACAACCATCCACACGTGCGGGCAGCCTTGCTTTAAAACTCTCCACGTGTTAAATCTCCGAAAATGTCTCTCACAGTTAGCAAATGTTCACGAATATACATGTCTCGTGGATTCGTGGCTCGAGATACTAAAAGTCACAGTTGACTGAGAAAGATCTTCGTCGATCTCTTGTTACCAAGGAGCGTACCACGGCAGATATAGCACAGATTAGATCCTCAAAAGCTTCCTTCTGCTGTCGGGTAGAAATATGCGAGAAAGTTGGTCGATAACTCCTGGTGACGAATGATACTGTAAACTACAGCAGGGTACATCGAGTATCTGGCCTGCCTGTCGCCAACTGCAATCTAGTCCGTCTGTTCCTCGGTACTTGCACTTGGGTGTGTATAGGGCTTATCCCAGACGCGTCTCAACTTGCGAGCTTGTTCGGGTGGATCGCCGTCAACTTATCGTCTGCTCCTACGGGACGCAAACTATACTGTGGGTGTATGACAGTTCCCCTTGCCCAAGTGGTCGCGTTGAAAGCAGCGACTGGCTACCTTTATACAGCAGCCTTACCGCTACACTGGAGAAGAAAAGACTTCGAATTCATCGAACTTGAATGGGGTATGGATTAGGAGTGGTCCACAAGGCGCATGCGCGAGATCGGCAGTCCGGGTTGCTAATCCGATACGTAGTCGTTTTTCCAGGCAATGATAAAACTAGTACACGTACATGTATTTCCGACGTTGCCAAGCATCTCATTAAGGTGTCATCGGGTGGTTTCGGCCGATAGAAGTAAGATAGCCTCTGTGGTGATCTAAACTAAGTAGAGTCTGGTCTCCAGTTTTGCCGCAGACTGTCATTGGTAGGCAGATGAGGGCTGCTCGCTTGACCTTCTTGTTACAATGGGGTTCGTCTATAAATACCTCCACTCGACAATAGTACAGGTACAGGTTTTCAAAAGACTGGTATAGCCGAGGTGTGCAGGCGTTCTTTCACAGCGAGGACAAAAGACGGGGGTATTTGAACAATCCTCCTCGTTGTACCAGCTTTGGTTTCCAATACGCTCGGTGGGGCGAATTCCTAGTTTGTACGACTCCCAGGACGGTTACCCCGGGGTGAGGCTCAGTCAGGGTGAACCGCTTTCGACATCCATGAATACACATCTCCAGGATACGGACCAACGACTCGTAGGGTTGTGAGAGAACATTTGTGTGAGAGACATTTCGGAGAGAACACGTCGATTGTATTAATTTATGCAATTGTTTTGAGGTGCAAGGATTAGCAGGATTAAAGCTACTACAATACCCGCTCATTTGGCGGGAACCTGTCGTCTGCTACTGCCCCCACCCCACAAACCCCCATATCCAACCTGGTCAGTTTTAAAGCCATTAAGCAGATACTGCAAAGTACCTGCATACAAATGCCGAAAGAATTTGGCATTTATTCTACTCCCCCGTTTGTTACCGGTTGTCGCTATGGCTACTTGTCAGAATATTGACTTAAGTTGAAGTCGCATGGTCAACTCACGTGACTTCACTTCAGTCTCTAGACTAACATCAATACGTTTTACTTTCCATGAATAACCATCTTCGGGTACATGTACACCGATTAGAGAAGACATTCTTCAAGTGTGAATGTCTTGTCACAAGTTCGGCAAAGTAATACCTTACGTATTGTATAACACCTGTCACAAACTTGCAGCATTTCTGCAGCATCCACAGTCTAATAAAATGCCATTCCTCAGATGTTCATGCTTGCAAAAAAATTACCTGCATCGGAAATATTGATGTTCTTTCTAAACGCGTAAAAGATGCCATATAAATATCCAAAGTTATTTAAATGTACTAGTATTTGTAAATGTATCGTGTATGATCACATGCACAGAAATGCATTCCAAACTAAAAAATGTACAACTTTTTCTTGCTAAATACTCGGCACCGGACGTGGTACCACAGCCAACAGATGGTCGCACAGAACCCGCTATTCTGTGACGCTGTGTTGGATTGTTCTGCTATATTGCTTGCAAGCGTCTTTCAATGCCCGACTCGTTCTCGGAGTTGAATGTGTAAAGACAAGCTCATCTGGTAATAAATACGCCCGGCCTGAACGACCTTCTGTCATGCATAGACATTTTCTTTCAATCCCTCAAATGCTATAGAAAATGACTTCTATTAGGTTTGATTTCAAATTTAAAGGGACAATGCCTTTCCGGATAAAATTAATGCATCTTGTTGGACGATCGATAGAGAATATTCTATGAATATTTCATGATTTTGAAGTATAGTAAGTACTACCCTACACTTGATAAATATATACAGGTAGCTGCATATTGATATGTGTTTCAGCTCACGTATATTCTTTCGTGGCTCGTCACCTAGCACAGATACACACACAGTTATTGCATCATCCAAATGAAGCTGTACGTAGAGCTGTACAGTTAAATCACAAGTCTGAGAACATTCCCGAAATTAAAATCTGTTCATCATCCCAGAGACCCTCCATTGTTATTATGTAATCCACGTCCATACAGTTATAGTATAGTTCCTCGTGCATACATTCTAGGCAAACAATTCTAAGATTCTATGTTTACCCAGTGTTGAGATAGCAGATATCATGCTGTGCATTGTGAAGGAGGGTAGACCCACTACTCCGTCTCTGTCGCACGAAATGGCGTAAGACGAGATGGCACTGGGGTGGGGCTTGTTCAGGACCTAAGTAATCTACCCGTTAACACTGGGAAGGGAATAGGTAGGTCATGCAAGGTGATTCTCTCAGCCCAGTCATGTTCTATATAGAGGCTCACATAAAAAGGCTAGTAGTAATTATAACAGCGTGCCCTTTGAAAACTGTAGTATACCTGTAAGCGTCGTGTAGACTTTACAGATACAGTTTTCTTCAAGACTGGACGAATGTGTTTCATAGTATTTTTCACTACCCCCATTTTATTTTTCATATTCAGTTTAATATGACAAATTACTAAATTTAGAACTTCGAAATGACTCAAGATAGAGTATTCTATGACATGGGGGGTGGGGTGGGGGTGGGGGGAGGGTGGTCTTGGATGGGTGGGAGGGCGTGTGTGTGTTGTGGGTGGTTAGTGTAGGTTAACTGGAATATTTCACAACTACATGTATAGGATAATGTTACAGCGATTGCGGAAATATTATCAACTGCTCTGATGAGCTTTCCCAATTCAGTCCGCACTGCGACACAGCGATTTATTCTAAACATTTACTCTTAGTACTGCAACTCTATGGTACCCAGTTGTAGATTCCGGATGACATGCATTCTTGTGTTACTAAGTCGGCGTATGATCCCACGCAGACGCCATAGATACCCCACTTTAATATGCTCGTTCACCAAATACCTGCTGGTATTGACGTCTTATCAAATATATACAACAGGAGACACGAACTCATAGGACAAGTGTCTGTCATTATTTGTTTACCACCAGTTTATTTTTAGTTACTTAATTGTTATTTAATTAAAAAGTATTAATAATAGTATTTATTATATTTATAACATGAGATAGGTTAATAATTATATCACATCAATAGAATTAAATTCTGAATGAACGTGCTGTATTGGTATTGGGCAGTAATAAATCTTCAATTGTAAATATCGAGTAATTTATTTCTAGGCACGCCAGTTCTTATGTCTTGGCATAATTCAAGCAAGATCTCCATAGTTACAATAGAAAACGTTTAGATATACACAGACTTGGTAGACAATATGTGACCTTATGAACTCTTAGTCGACCATTATTGACCAGCCGAGTCTAATAAACTGCTGTTTTGACATCACGATACGATATCAATATCAAAGACACATTTCGTCAATTTTCTACACAATAGAGTACTGTTATGGGTGGTTGGCTTACAGCAATTCCAAAGTAAGTTCGCACCATTAGTTTGCCGCCCCTTGGTAAATGTATACCCCCTGCAATCATATCGAGGTTATGTCCCCTGGAAAGGACAACTTCAGGTAGCATTTCGATCTTTGATATAAACATTATTGAAAAGGATAATTAATAATTCTCTGAATGACAATAAATGAAGATTGCCCTGTGTAGTGAACCATAGGTAGTGAACCTTTAACGTCGCTATTCACCTTTTGCCGCCACTTTATACGGCCGTAGAGATATTAGCTTGTAGGGAGGTGTTTTAGTATGCTTACCAATCGTCAGCACAAATAAATGTTTAGTACGTATATATATATATATATATATATATATGTTATGTGTGCGTGTGTATATATATATATATATATATATATTTGTGTGTGTGTGTGTGTGTGTGTGTGTGTGTGTGCGCGCGCGCGTGTGTATGTATGTATGTGTGAGTGTGTGTGCTTGCGAACATGAACATAGACAAAGCAATGATATGTTGTTACTACATTCCACAAACACATAGAGAAAATAGCAGTCCCAGCAACAAACGCAGTGGTTATGCCATGCATTCCACAGAGCCATAAATAGTGCAATCTTCAAAGGAAAGATTCCGAAACACAATATAGCACTGGCTCTAGTGTGCGCCCTATGCTATCGTTATTGTACTGCATACGTGTCAGCGGATTGGCCATAGTATACACACTAGCACCGTTATTGTATGTCAGTGCAGGAAGTCAAGCAGCATACAGAATCAGCAAGCCAGAGCTGAAATTCTCCGTCCTTCCTTGGCGAGCCATACCACACCCTTCCCCCATGGTCCCTGGGACGAGCTCATGCGCAGCACCTAACTCATACACATACATACACATACATACTGATACACATACATACGTAGTTTGCGCTTTTGGCAATGCCTTTCTGGCATTCACAGACGTCGGCCACGTTGGGAGAAGTTACGAGTTAGTGTTCGTGTTGTCATAGTTCAAGCATAAGTTTAGAGGACTATTTGCAACATATTGTTCGTGAAAGCAAACGTGAACGTCGTATTGAGCTTCAGGTCTATTCTATGGATCAATGTCATTTGCTGGCACCTCCCACGCCCGTATACCATACTTCCTGCTTCCTTCTTACACGACCAACATAGCTCATGTCCACACTGTCTACTAGAGGTTACTATATGGAACGAAACTATCAAAGACGGTTTAGAACTCTGCTTTGACAGTGTGTGAATGCTTGTATTATGTGACAATACGCTACCTGTGTATGCTATTGATTGCCTGGTAGGGTCTAAACATCCACATGCACTGTATGACTATGTGTACACCATAGCCATCAGAAGTGAACACCACACTTAGACAAGAAGGATTCATACTTACACGCTATCGCCAACAGAAGTGAGCATCCTATGTAGATATCATTGATGCGCATTGCTGGATGTCTAGGACAACAGGCCACGTCAACCAGACATCTAGATCTGTGAGATAAACGGAAAATAGACTTATAGAACATGTAACTGTTAGATAAAGGACTTGTGGCATTAGCTGGACCTTGTAAACATTAACTGTCTAGTACATACTTGAACCATACCTATTTTTACCATGAAGTATTGATCAGTGAAGAAAAGTTGAATGTATTCTCAGTTAATGTACACAGACAGCGACAGGAGAAATTATTGTTCTCTGTTGGTTTGTGACGGATAAGAACTTGGGGTGCACGAGTGTGTGAAAGTGATTTGAAATATTAAAAAAATGTACCGGAAATTATCAACAAGATGTACTTCTTGATGATGCCTGTTTATGCATGTTTCTGCTCGTGTGCATGTACATGTGTGTTTGTGTGTGTGTGTGTGTGTGTGTGTGTGTGTGTGTGCGTTTATGCGTGCGTGCGCGCGTGTGCATGCAGTGACTACACTGAGGCCATGAGTTAAAACAGACATTTGCAAGAAGTACACGCATGTATTTCTGTACCTGAATCTTCCTACAGACACCTCTACTAAAGCTGCAGAACTTCAGTTTGATGACCTTCAGAATACAACATTAACCTTGACGTTGTATCTCTGATGTATCATGTCCTATGACAACAAGACGCAGACAATCAGACACAATATTGGTCCAATTAACTGTCATGATCAGACTGTCGGCTGGATGTGCGTCGCTATATGCGTGCTGTATATGTGTGTTGCTATGCGTGCCATGGTACAGTGCATCACACCATTGTAGGTAGGATGGTCGGTCTATTCCGGTACTGTATATTGCTGATTGCTTGCAACGTTTGTCTGCATTGGAACTAGTACTTGGAAAGGTAACAAATATATATGATTGCCAAATATTTGGTATTCACTGAAAAGACAAGATTGTTATTATCTGAAATACTGATTTCAATGTTATTTCACAACATTGTCTGTTTGATTCGTTACAATACAGTACCAATATTTCAGCAACGTGACTAATTACAACATACATATTCAACATAACTAGGTGGTTAATTAGATATGTAGACTAATTATATCATTATTAACTATTACTATATATAAATGTATAGTGTACACATTATCAATCTGCAGTAATTTGAACTTAAGATACGATTCAAAAGTTAAAAAGGTATGTTTTGTTGATAAATATAGCTCCTCATATAATAGCGTATTCAGTTATAAGTTAAAGGCGGTGGTAACGTATTACCAATTATAAGCTAGCTACAGTGTACGAGTGATAACCCATGACTAACATCTAAGTGCAACATGGCAGCTGTCTTGATAATGAGGACAGTGAACATTGCTATCTCGGTGGTAATAATGAATAGATTAAACATAACTAACTGGTTACAAATAGTGAGAATGTGTACTTAGAATATTTCCAATATTTTCCTTGTTTCCCTGTAATAGCAGAACATCTGAGACGTCAACTACTAGATCATACTTGAGTTAACAACAATGTAAACAAGCGTGTACGTACATCCTATTCCTAACCAGTTATCTATGTGCAATCTCCAGTGTCTGACTTACCAGATGGCTGTAGATGTCACCTAGACGGGAGATTACACGCAGCTAACTGCCCAGTTACTGTGAGGAAAGATTATAGACTACGAGAGGCCTAAAGTGGTTAACCAGAGAAAATTGCAGTGTAAGGCAGACGAGTTCTAATTCTAACTATGGACGGTGTACGCACCTGTAGGAAGCAGGAGGAAGTAGAGGCGTCCATTGGTGATTGAGTCGACTCGCAGACCGGCGCTGTACGGAGAATCCCGGTCGGCAGGGCTACTGGGGGACCAATCGTGCAGGTACTCACTCCTAACGTCGCTAACTGACTCCGACAGTCTTTGTCCTGCTCTATATATCTGTCCTCGAGTCACGGCACTTGGTCAGACTGGCGCGGGACCATGCACTACCGCGGTACAGTTAACACAGCTCGGCAGTAGCGGAGAGAGATGAAGCTAGGTGATCCACCGTGCCAGGAGTTCCCGTCTCTCACTCTCTCGGTGCTACTGCATCCCCAAGTCAGTCAGTCAGTCAGTCAATCCTCCTGCCATGCACTGCTCGTGTAGCATCCCCCTACATTCTACTTGTTAGCTCTCTATCACATGTTTACGTCCAATCACACCCTCACACTCCCGAATTGTACCGAAGTGCCAGGGCTTTATTCACTCTATTTTTATCGATCAATTACTGCCTGCTAATCTACCCACGTGACTGTACTGTCATCTGATTATGTCACTGGACAAGTTAGCAGTACAATATAGACATACCCTATATAGCACATGTTATTCTCTGTGAAGTATTCACGTCGTCCAGTTGTCGATCATTGAGGATCACTTCAATGCGGTGTCCCTGATAGATTAAAGACAATAAACAAACCTGCAGACATGCTTCTAGTATTCATTAGTCATGCATATACATACATATACATACCAGTATGTTTTATTCACACATATATGATTATGGGGTAATTAGGGGTAGATAATACTAAACATATGCGATCTATTATAATATGGGGATAGCGTCAGCACAACCTTAGCATGTGTTAGACATGAATGTAAACAAGTGTTGTATATGTTTGTTATTCTTAATTACCGTGAATACAAAAAGTACGTATATTCGTAAATGAGTGTATACATGTTGCTTAACTGCATACCATAGCTACATGTGCCCATATATACATATGTACTTAAATATAATGTAGCTATAAACAGCCTACCAATATGTATCGGCATTACTCCACGATGCCAATGATGCGGTATACTGCACTAACGACGTTTAAAGCTAAATCAGAAGAGAACAGAAATGTCTTCTTATACATTCCCAGACACGGACAAGAGAGAAATTAGTCCAATGTATGCAATATGTAGATCAACTTCCACAGTAAAACTACATGGATAATTGATAGAAAAACTGGAAATAGGTTAGTGAACGCATTGTAAATTTAATCAACTTTGACATTTAAAAATTGGGAGACGTTCATAAGCACGCGCAATAGTATACGATATTGATGGGAACTTCCAATAATAGACGGGTAGATAAGGATCTCGTATTACTTGTATTGGTGGACAGTTGCGTGACCATAGCATATCCGTCTACTGTTTGTCTCTACAGGGGTTATAGCACAGTCTGGCGTCTTATAATTGCATTTAGAAACCTGACATATTCCGCATACTTTGTAAACATTATTCTTATATAATAGTAGGCAGAATTAATTACATACTAAATACATGTATATATATTTTTATATTTATGTAAATTGTTATATTAATGTCCTATTTATAGTGAAACTTTTCCAGTTGATAAGGTGAACTCTTATATTGCACCTAATCGAAGTTAATGCCACACCCCTTTAGAGTATTATGTTAAATATTTAATTTAATATCGCAATTAATTTTTCGGATTTATCTCTGGATTTGTAGCATTACATTAATAATTTAAGCGTACTAATATTTTGTTATAGCAGTTGGAAGGAATATATTTTCATGGCATGCATATGTGTTATAACTGGATATGTAAATATATATAATCATATACATCTCATAACCTATTTACGAAACAATAATTTAATCGAGAGCGTGCCAAATCAATTTTAATATATACTTACATCATTGTAGATGTGTTCGTTATTACAGTGCAGTTTTGTGGAGCATGTGTACAATTTAATAATGTTAGCGTTGCAATGCTATCAGATGGTGTCAGCTTTACAGCGGTAACTGTACTCGTGGCTTTTCGTAGCATTGTCAATTCTGAGTTTTGTTTAGTATCCACATTGTGTTTTTATATAGTTGGATGTATGTAAGCATTGTATTTAGTCATGTATATGTTATTACGAGGTATATTAAGAGTTTTACTATGTGTATGTGCATTTTAGAAAACATACAATATCTACGTGTCATATAATCATGACTAAAAGTGTTTAATGATATTTGAAGTTGTACTTCAATTACCGGTAGAAGTATTTCATCTGCTTACAAAATGTTTATTAATATATTATCTTTCGCTGAAATATCACTAAATGAATAGAAGCTTGCAATCATTTTTACGGAAAATGTTTTCCAAATAATGTAAGCACGCCACATCACTCATTCACGTGTCATTTTAGCATATGGCACATAGATATGTCATTGTTCACGCTGTTTATACTCTGCGAGTTGTCGCTATTGATACACCAGGTCTTATATCCAGTACAGCTCGGCATCGGGAGGGTGTCTTCCTGTGTACGCTACATTAGCCTACAGTCGCTACGTACTACCTGGAGCCAATCCCGATATCAACATAAATACACGCTTAATTCATTCTAATTAACAGGTCAATTGCCCAAATTTACCAAGAAATTCCTGCAAGGTGAAAAAACCGTTAATTACTCCGGCTAATTAATGCTGAGGTAATTTGACTTAAGCTCCCAACCTGTTTGGGAGAAGCTACGCTAGGCGGTAACTTGTTGTTTACTAGGAAGGGATTGCCGCTGCTCGGAGGCGAAAGTGATCCTGTTATTGTAGAGATACAGATCAAGCAAACAGCGATATCGTGAACACATACACATGCAAGTAGAGGCCAACACGAGAAGTGATATAGTATCAAGCAAGCCATCGTGTTTCAATAATCTCAAGTCTCAAACATATATACAGGTACTACTACTGAGGCAGTTTACATGGAAGCAAGTGGTCTGGCGGAGCTATTAAATACAAGTGCTCTATGTAACACTTTGTAGCGAGGAAGTCGATGTTTTATTAACATGTCAAAGTTGATATTGTGTTAGCAAGTGAAGCCTGTTTTACTGGGCCCTTCCTGCGCATCCTGTAATCTCTCTGCTCCAGCGGTACGCACCTCACTGTCTGTACAGTGTTGGCCCCCCACTTTCTGTGGAGTATTGGGACCCACTTTCTGTGAAGTATTTGGCCCCACTTTATGTGGAGTATTGTCAGTGGAGTATTGGGCCCCACTGTCAGTGGAGTATTGGGCCCCACTGTCTGAGGAGTATTCGGCCCCGCTCTCAGAGGAGTATTGGGCCCCACTGTCAATGGAGTATTGGGCCCCACTGTCTATGAAGTATTGGACCTCACTGTCTGTGAAGTATTGGACCCCACTGTCTGTAAAGTATTGAAACTCACTGTCTGTGAAGTATTGGACCACACTGTCTGTGAAGTATTGGGCCTCACTGTCTGAGAAGTATTGGACCCCACTGTCTGTAAAGTATTGAAACTCACTGTCTGTGAAGTATTGGACCTCACTGTCTGTGAAGTATTGGGCCTCACTGTCTGAGAAGTATTGGACCCCACTGTCTGTAAAGTATTGTGCCTCACTGTCTGTGAAGT
>JAUTBQ010017903.1:0-19144 GCA_032361185.1 Lepetodrilus ovalis
AAAAATCACGATATTCGTTTTGTAGAGGATAACTGGGAATCTCCAACACTAGGAGCTTGGGGACTTGGTTGGGAAGTTTGGCTTGATGGTATGGAAGTTACTCAGTTTACTTACTTTCAGCAAGTTGGTGGATTTGCTTGTGAACCTGTGGCAGTTGAGATCACATACGGAACGGAGCGACTTGCGATGTATCTACAAAATGTAGATAGTGTTTATGATATCGTATGGAGTGAAAATGAGCACGGAGTTACTACCTATGGAGATGTTCACAAACAAAGTGAGTATGAGTTTTCTAAGTATAACTTTGAGATAGCAGATACTGATATGCTCTTTAAGCACTTTGATGATTATGCAAATGAGTGTAAAAAGATACTTGATGAGAAGTTGGCACTTCCTGCTTATGATTACTGTCTTTTAGCAAGTCATACTTTTAACACTCTTGATGCTAGAAAAGCGATTTCAGTAACTGAAAGGCAAAACTACATACTAAAGGTTCGTGACCTTGCAAAAGGTTGTGCTGAGGTTTATAAGGCAGGTTTAGATGAAACTAGAGACGATTCTAAAAACTCTTGATAGTATAAGCCCTTTTGATACACAAGCCCCTTGGGATAATTCAGGGCTTTGTGTAGGTGAGAGAGGATCTGAGATAGATGAGATCTACCTCTCTTTAGATGCCGATTTAGAGGTGCTTTCACAGATGCCAAATAACTCTCTTTTGATTGTTCATCATCCTCCGATTTTTAAAGGCTTAAAAGAGCTAACTAACTTTGGCTATCCAAACAAGATCATTGTTGAAGCTATAAAGAGAGATATAGCGATAGTTGCGATGCACACAAACTATGATTTAAGTCACTTAAATAGATATGTTTTGAGTGAAGTTTTGGGTTATAAAGAGATAAAACAAGATGAGTTTTTGCTCTATTTTGAAGTAGGAAAGAATTTTGATGAGTTTTCAAAAGATGTAGCAGATAAGCTTGGTATATCAGTTTTAAGTGCTGTAAAAACTAAAGATTTTATAAAAACAGCAGCTTTAACTACGGGTTCTGGGGCAGATCTGATAGGTGAAGTTAAGGCTGACTGTTTTTTGACGGGCGATATAAAGTATCACTCGGCAAAAGAGGCTTTTGAGATAGGTCTATCTCTTATAGATATAAAACATTACGAGAGTGAGCGATTTTTTGCCCATTCTTTGCAAAAAGAGTTGAAAAATAAAGCTTTAAATGGTATAATCGCAAATTCTAAAAACCCATTTACAACCATCAAAGGATAAAAACCGATGAATAAATACTTAACCCAACTTGTAGAACTTGTTGAAACAGATAAAAAGATAGACTCTTATGAGCCAGAGATCGAGAAGATCAATGAAAACCTAAATGCTCAGATCCAAAAAGAGCAAGAGCTTATCAAAAAGATCGAAGATAACCGTGAGCTTTTAACAAGCAATCAACTAACAATCAGTAAAAATGAGCTTCATCTTGCAGAGCTATCAGATAAGATAAAAGAGCTTGGATCTAAAAGTGCAGCTGTTAAGACTGAAAAAGAGATGAAAGCACTTCAGCTTGAAGAGGAGATCGCAAAAGAGCAGATCGACTTTGCAAACGAAGAGATAGAGCGACTTGAAAATATGAAAGAGACTAAAGACGCTGAGATAAAAGAGCTTGAAGAGAAGATTGAGAGTATGAAATCTGAAACTTCTGATATCACAAAAAAGACTGAAAAAGAGCTAGCAACACTTGAAAAAGAGCGTATGAAAGTTTATGAGAGTAAGCAAAAACTTTTAGGCGATATGAACCAAAATATCATCGTTTTTTATGAGAAGATCAGACGTTGGGCGAAAAATACAACTGTTGTTCCTGTTAAAAAACAGGCTTGTTATGGTTGCTATATGAAGTTAAATGACCACACTTATGGACAAGTTATCAAGGGTGAAGAGATCACAACTTGCCCACACTGTGGACGAATCCTATATATGGAAAAAGTAGAAGAAGAAGAGCAGGAGCAGGAAACTGCAAACTAGATTTGAAAGCTTTTTCATATCTATATCTACTCATTGCTACGGTGCTTTTCATCGTGGCTTTGCCATTTTTACTACTAGTATCGCTAAAACAAAAGTATAAAGTATCCATACCCAAACGATTTTTCTTATATAAAAATAGACCATTTTCAAAAGAGGGTATCTGGTTTCATGTCTGCTCTTATGGAGAGGTTGTTTCACTAAAACCACTCTTAGCAGATCTAGAAGGTGATATAAACATATCTGTTACTACAAACACAGGTTATGAGATGGCAAAAAACTATAAGGCTGATGTGAGATTTTTGCCCTATGAGTTGTGGCTTCCTTTTTGGGTAAATAGACAAAAAATCTTAGTAGTGAGTGAAGCAGAACTTTGGTATATGCTCTTTTTTATGGCAAAACTAAAGGGTGCAAAAGTGATACTTATAAATGCTAGGATTTCAGATAACTCATATAAAAGTTACTTACGATTTAGCTTTTTTTATAAAAAGATCTTTGAAAATATAGATGAAGTTTTTGCACAAAGTGATAAAGATAAAGAAAGATTAGAGCTTTTAGGAGCTAAAAACATCACCGTTTGTGGAAACATCAAAGCTTATGGCGAGATCAAAACTACAAAAGAGTACCAAAAGCCTGATAAGATAGTAGTAACCCTAGCTAGTACCCACGATAAAGAGGAGCAGTTACTCTTGGAAAATATGAAACTACGAGATGATATGAAACTTATAGTCGTTCCTAGACATCCTGAGAGATTTGATGAAGTGGCAAAGTATCTAAAAGATTATGCGAACAAAAATCGGCTATCTTTTTCAAGATTTAGCCAGAGTGAGAGTTTTGAGAGTGATGTAGTTTTAGTTGATTGTATGGGTGAGCTTGTAAATGTATATGCGATAAGTGATATAGTTTTGCTAGGTGGTAGTTTTGTAAAGGGTGTTGGTGGACATAACCCACTCGAACCCGCGGCATTTGGTTGTAAGATCATAAGTGGAAAAGATTACTTTAACCAAAAATCTTTATATGAACTTGTGGAAAATATCAGTATCATAGATGCAGATGAGCTTCCTCATACACTAGTAGTCGCAAAATCCTCAAAGGTAAATCTATATGTAGATACTAAACCAATCTTAGAGGCTATAAAGAGTGTGGTATGAGATCAAAGATGAGTATGTTATCATGTCCATAAAAGCAGTTCCAAACTCATCTAAAAATCTAGTAAGTGGCTTGTTGGATGAGAGTTTGAAGCTAAAAATCAAAGCTCCAGCAGTTGAGGGAGCTGCAAACAAAGAGTTGGTAAAGTTTTTATCAAAGCTTTTTAAAGTTGCTAAAAGTGATGTTGTGTTTGTGGGTGGAGAGACAAGCAAGAGAAAAAGATTGAGATTTCCACTAAATGAAAAGATAAAACAATTTATAAAAGAGATAGAAGATGATAACTGAAAAAGCATACAAACTACTAGCAATCCAAGAGGGTATAACAAACAGATCTGCAAAAGATCTTATAGACCGAGGTGTTGTTTATAGCAGTGGTAGAAAAGTGTTGATGGCTAGGGCTGAGATGAGTTCTAAAAGCAACTTTAGAGTAGAAGAGACTCAAAAGATGAAGGTGATTTTTGAAGATGATAAAATCATAGCCATCGATAAACCAGCATATATCACAAGTGAGCAGATAGCAAAAAAGAGAGGTTATCCTCTGCTTCATCGTCTTGATAAAGAGACAAGTGGAGTTTTGTTGCTTGTAAAAGATGAAGAGTTTAGAGAAAAAGCTATAAAAGCTTTTAAAAGACAAGAGGTACAAAAAGAGTACATCGCTTGGGTTGGTGGCAGAATAGCTGAGAGTTTTGATATAGAGACTCCACTAATCACCATGAAAAAGAACAACAAAGCTGTGACAAAAGTAGCACAAAATGGTATGAGTGCCTTTACTTCGGTGGAGCCTTTGATGATAGAGGGACGATATACCAAGGTTAAGATTGTGATAAAAACAGGACGAACTCATCAGATAAGAGTTCATCTTAAAAGTGAGGGGTATCCTATAATCGGAGATACTTTTTATGGTGGAAAAAGCCACAAACGGGTGCTTCTTCATGCACATAAGATCTCACTTTTAGGTTATGATTTTATCTCACCTGAGCCAAAAAAAGGTTTCTGGATACAATAAAATCATCTAAATAGTTCTATCTACTCAAACGGTTTCACTGTGGGTACCCCAAAAAATCGATGATTTTTTGACCCTACTGTTGCAAATGTTGTTCGTAGATATAACTATTTACATGATTAAAAAGGAGAAAATATGGATAAAAATATGATAGGTTTTGGAATAGCAGGAAACTTCGCACACCATCTTGAACAAGCAGGAGAGAGTGCAGACTTTGTAGATGTAGTGGCAAAGGAGGGTGCTCCAAAGGGCATCTTTCCTACTTATGTACCAAATCATGAAACATTTTTAGGTACTTATCCATTTTCAAGTGATGAAGTTAGATATGTCGAGGGAAAAAATATCCAGATGGAGCCAGAGGTTGCTCTATACTGTGAGATAACTTACGAAGGTGATGATATAAGTTCTATAACTCCTACACACTTTGGAGCATATAACGATTGCTCTATGAGAGTTGAGGGAGCAGCAAAAATAAGTCACAAGAAAAACTGGGGAGAGAGCTCAAAAGCCATAACTACAAATATGCTCAAACTTGATAAGTTCTCAAAGGGTGGAGTTATGGATGAGTACTCTTTAACTTCATTTATCAAAAGAGATGGTAAGCTTATCCAGTATGGGGAAAATAGCGAACTTTTAGGATACAGCTACTTTTACGAAACTCTAAGTGAGTGGATCGTAGAGAAGTTAAATACTCAAAAAGATGTAGGACCACTTGAAGATCTAAAAGAACTCATCAAATCAGCTTCAAACCCTGCAAAACTTGTCATCTCAATCGGTGCTACAAGATATACCGACTTTGGAGAGCACAACTACCTTGATCGAGACGATGAGCTTTATGTAGTAGTTTATAACCATACAAAATATACTCATGATGATGTTATAGATCTTATAAAAGCTGATAGCTTTGAAGATAGTTCTATAAGTGTTTTGGTTCATAAGGTCATCTAACAAACTTCATATAAAAGGTTTATAGATAAGAATATAAGCCTTTTTTACTAAATTATTACAAAATATTCTAATTATTATAAAAAAATTATCAAAAATGCCGATTATGTATAAAAGTTTATTAGCATAAGGGTTAAAATGAAAATTGGGATTATCTTACTATTTTTATCTATCATATTTAGTAGTGTATCAGCACAAAGCCCCAAAGAGTTGGCAACAGCATTATCCCTAAATCCCGCGACAAAAGCTATCATGCAGTGGGAAAGAGTTTTTAAAAGTAAACGAAAAATGAAAAGATATAAGATAGATAAACTTAGCGATAAAGATAAAAAAGTTTTAAAAGAGTATCTGATTTCTCATGCAGCAGATTCAGATAAACCTCAATTTGCAGGAGATATTTAATGAGATTTATACATAGTATTGTGGTAGTATCGATTTTAACAACGCTAAGTGTTCAGGCTAATGATCAAGAACTGAAAGATTATATAAATAGTACAATAGATGATAAACTCTCAGGATATAATGATCTAAAAAAAGAGAATATAGAGCTTAATGATAGAGTAGATGAGTTAGAAGATTATATAGATAGTGTTGAAACTAGAACACTTATAGATAAGATAAATTTTGGTATAGGATTTAATACGGCAGTAAATAGTTATAGTAAAAACTATGCTGATGGACATAGTAAAAATAGTAAAAATATTTACACCACAAAGCTATCTTTAAATATGAAATCAGAAATTACTAAAAATATGAAATTTAGTGGTAGACTCTCTATGTATAAGTATTGGGCTGATAGCTCAATTCATAACTATGCAAGATATGACAATATGCAAGGAAGAGTTCCTAGTACAAGTGCTCTTTTTGTAGAGAGGGCTTATATTGATTGGAAGTTTTTAGATGCTAACTCATATCTTCCAACAGTTTTTACGATAGGTAGACAACCAACTTCTGAAGGACCTTCTCATCAATTTAAGGCAAATACAACAAGAAAAGCTACATATTCAGCTCTGGTTTTTGATGGAGCTAGTGATGGTGTTTCTTTAACTACATCTTTAAAAAATATTATATCGTTAAAAGGTTCAAATATTAGAGTAGCCTATGGCAAAGGTTTTCAAAATGATGAAACATCACCATTTGCAACAAATGCTTTTTTAGGTGCAGATAACTCTCTAAAAGATACAGATGTATATGGTATGTTTTTTGAATCATCAATTTTAAATATCTCAGACACACTTTTCCAAATTGGTTTTTCACAAATGGCAAATATCATAGCAAATTCTTTAGATACTAATGCTACATCAAATACAAATATTGGAGATGCAACATTTGTTGGTGTTATATTTGAAGCAACAAATTTAAAGGATAGCGGGATTGACTTATTTGCTCACTACACTTATGTAGATATAGAGCCAAGTCATAACATATATAATGTTGGAAAAAAAGATTTTTCACTTGTAGCTAATGGAACAGATTTTAGTAGTAAAAGTGCAAATGCTTTTTGGCTAGGTGGTAGATATAGCTTTGAGAATAGTTCAAAAATAGGGTTAGAGTATAATCATGGAAGTAAGTATTGGATAAGTGCAACACAAGGCTCTTTTGACCTTTTAAATAAACTAGCCACTAGAGGAGATGCTTATGAAGCATATTATATATATCCAATCAATAGAAATAGTTTTATAAGAGTTGGTGGTGTATATATCGATTATGATTATACTCATAGTAGTTGGTTTTTAGGAGAACCTACAAAGTTTGATTCTTTAAGTAAAGAAGAATCAAAAATAGCTGTAGAGAGTGTTAGCAATCTATATCTAAATTTTGGTTTAAATTTTTAGGAATAGTCATGCCAAGAATAAATTTTATAGTTAAACTTTTACTTCCAATTATTATGATTTCTATCATAGTTGGTATTTTTGCATATAATATGAAAGATATATCATCCTTGGTTGATAGTTCATTAAAGAGTGCAAATCAAGAGGAACTAAAACTAAAAAAAGATGCAAAATTTATACAAGATAGATTAGAGACGATGAAAGCATCATTGATAGAGGATATTTTAAATAAAAAGTATAATGATAAAAACTTAATAGAGCTAAAAAGTGATTTTTTAAAAGTGAAAACAACTCTTAAAGGATTAGAAAAAAGTCCATATTTTCAAACAGAAGATAGAATATAGATACTAAAAAATTTAAATGCAAGAGTAAATGGATACTACTCAATACTAAGAGAGATGCCTTTGGACTTTCAAGATAGCTATGAAGATGGTGCATATAGCATGGTCTCTTTAATACATATATCTAAAAAGCTAGATATAGAACTCTTAAATCTTCAACAAGCGACAAAAGAGATTTTAAATCAAAATGTATTTAAAATTGTTAGCAATAAAGTTGAGTTTTATATAATGATGTTGGCATTATCTTTAGTCTTTTTATTTGCAACTACACTATTTATAGATAAAAAATTGATTAGATCTATTGGTAAACTAAGAGCAATGAACCAATCATTTTTGCTTTTTGTGCAACAAAAATCTGATAGAGTTGAGAAGATTGATTATAAAGATATACCAAATGATGAGATAGGCGATGTTATCAAAGATGTATCAGATACTGTAGTTTATGTGCAAGATATTATCAAAGAAGATAGAGAGTTAAAAAAAGAGATAGTAGATACTCAAAGAGAGATAATTTTTACAATGGGAGCTATTGGAGAGAGTCGTTCTAAAGAGACAGGAAATCATGTAAAAAGAGTTGCCGAGTATAGTTATCTGTTGGCAAAACTACATGGACTAGATGAGAGTGAAGCAGAGCTTATAAAAGAGTCAAGCCCTATGCACGATATAGGAAAAGTTGCCATACCCGATGAGATATTGAAAAAACCTGGAAAGCTTACAAAAGAAGAGTTTGAGATCATGAAAAATCATTCTCAAATCGGTTATGATATGTTAAAACACTCAAGTAGACCTATTTTAAAAGCAGCTTCAATCATCGCTTATGAACATCATGAAAAATATAATGGCAAAGGTTATCCTAAAGGATTAAAAGGTGATGAGATACATATCTATGGATCTATAACTGCTATTGCCGATGTATTTGATGCTCTTGGAAGTGATAGGGTATATAAAAAGGCTTGGAGTGATGAGAAAATTATAAATCTTTTTATAGAAGAGACTGGAGAGCATTTTCATCCAGAGTTGGCAAACCTCTTTTTGGCAAATTTTGAGAAGTTTACTCAAATTAGAGAGAAGTTTAAAGATGTTTATATAGAGGATGAAGAGAAAGTTTTAGCATAAACTCTAATCTGATATTTTCAGATATCCAATCCCTAGAGAGTTTAGATGAGCTATGAGAGTTTTATCATTTTTCTCATAACCTCTTTTCCACTCCTCTAGCTCACGTTTGCCAAAGAAGAAGTTGTGATTTTTGCCACTTGGGAGATCTATAAAGTTTTTATCTCCTAGTATATGAGGACTCTCTTCAAAGCTATCTCTTATGATGATAACAAAAACTTCATGTTTTTTAGAGAGAGTTTTAAAGTCAAAATCACCTAAAAAATCACCTATGATGATGAGAAGTGACGGCTCTTTTATATAGTTGTTTAACTCATCTATATTTGGATTTTTCTTCTTTAGTTTGTCACTTTTTAATCGTGATATAAAATGCTTTATCAAACTTGGGTTTTTACTACTTTTAATAGGGTTGATTGAGTCTGATATGATTATGGGTTTAAGAGTGTTTTTAGATCGTAACACATCGGTTGAAATCTCTCTACAAAGTTTTATCAATATCTCTTTTTTCGATCCAAAAGAGAGAGTAGAACCAAGCAGAGGGGCTACTACAACGGTAGCTTCATTTTCTTGAAAATATCTCTTTATGTGTGGTATTCCTGTTCTTGCTGTTGATTTCCAATCTATCTTTTTGGCATCTTCGCCTAAAGTGTAGTGAATGAGTTCAGCAAAATCATATCCTTCTCCTATCTTTTTGGATAGATTTACTCCACTTTTTCTCTTTGTGATATCCTTTTTGGAGAGTTTGAGAAGCTCCTTTATAGATCTGATAACCTATCCTTTATCGATCTTAGTGATCCTCTCTTAGATCTATAGATCATATCTTCAAGTTCTTCTACAAAAGGAGAGTATCTTATATCATCTTGTGAAAGTATGAGTTTTAAAAGCTCTTTTTCATCTTTGGTTGAAGCGATTTTATCTTTAAAGTTATCCACTTTTTTAACTTTTTTAGATCTAGAAAAAAGTCCAAAATGTGAAGTTAGATAACCTGCTAAAAAGAGTAATATAGCATTTATATAAGGTAAGATTTTACCTACCTCAAATGAACTTGGATAGCTATCGTTATCATCCAAAAGAGTAGTTGAGTCGATATTTTGGATCTCTATATCTATCTTTTTAGTTGTTAGTTTGTAATACTTTTTTTTAGTTGGAGAGTAACAAGATATATCTAAAGGAGTAAGTGAGAAGTTTTTATTTGATACAAAAACATAATCAAATCCCAACTCATCCCTCTTATCTAAAAATATCTCAACACCCTGCATATCTTTAAAGAGTGTTTTTATCTCATTGTATGAACCACTTCCTTTGATATCAAAACTTGCATATATAGGTTCATATTGTGTTGCTTTGGTTTTATCTATCTTGTAAGTTAGTTCAAAATCCCCTATAAAATCGACTTTTTGTTTAAGCTTTTTAACTTTCAAAATTATCGGTTTTAGATCTAGGAGGGTGTCTTTTGTCTTTAGATTTTCAAGCTCATCTGCACTTCCTGTATTAAAGGCTGTTACACTTGCATTTGAGGCTTGTTTGACTTTTAGAGTTAGGGGTATCTCTATATCGCCACTACTTTTTGGCAATATCTTATATCTGAAAGTTACGATTTTCTCTTGAGTATTGCCTCTTTTTTGCACTTTGTTTATAAGGCTTATATCATAATCTTTGCTTTTTGGTTTTATAAACTCAAAAAACATAGCAGATGATAGATCTTTTTGTTTTGCTGTGAGGGTTAATGTTATCTCTTCATTTATAAAAGGATCACTTTTACTTAGTTTAAAAGATATATCAGACAAAGGTGATGAAAAGAGATAAATAGGGAGTAACAGTAGTATCAACCTACCAAGGCTTTTTTTCATCTATGTATCCTTTGTTTATAGTATCATAAGCTTTATATCCTAATGGATGGCTAAAAGTCCCACTAGAAGATGAAGAACTAGATCTTTTTTTCTCTTGGGTATTTGAGCTTGATGTGGCTGATTTTGAGCCTTGATTTTTACCCGATCCTTTTGATTTTTTCTTCTGATTTTTAGTGTTGTTTTTGCCTTGAGGAGTGTTTTTGTCATTTTGCTCTTTTGTTTTTGCTGCTGGAAAATCTCTCCTTGAAGTGTGAAGATTTATGATCTTATATAGGTTGTAGGCTATATCTCTATCCTCACCAAAAGCTAGAGCATCTACATAGTGGCTTTTTGCTTTATCGTACTTTTTTAGTTTAACTTCACAGTTTGCCATCTTGTAATAAATAACTTTTTTTATATCTTTGTTTGATGAGTTTAGATTTTTGTAGATGTTGTAAGCTTTTTTATATGAGTGGTTTTGGTAGTAACTGTTTGCTAGATTTAGCTCTGATTGCATCGTTTTGTGACTAACTCTTTGAAAGTAGACTATAGCATCTTTGTAGTTTTTTTCACTATAAGATGATGAAGCTTTCTCTATATAGTACCAGTCCAAAACTCCAGCTTCACTAAAGGTTGCTAAAAATGGCAAAAGCAAAAGAACTTTTTTGGGTAGCTTTATGTAGTGAAGTAAAAACAGAACCAAAGCCAAAAGTAGGGGAATATAAAAAAGCTCCACATATCCAACACTACTCTTTTTTGAACTTTTTTGAGAGTCGATAAAATCCAAAGAGCTATCAAACTCATCCCACTCAAAAAACTCTCCTCCACTACTAAGTGCGAGATCTTTAAATGCAGGGTTTAATCTCGTTATAACCAAGTGATTATCTTTATCTCTTATGAGCTTTCCATACTCATCTTTGATAGTTGTCCCCTTTTTTGTGGCAAGGGCTACGGCATAGATCTTTATACCATTTTTTTGTGCTATCTCTTTTGCCTCTTTTAGATCTAACTCATCTGCTCCATCGCTAAATATAATCAGATTTTTTGTAGATGTTTTTAACTTTGCTACCTTTTTTAAAAGATTAGTTATATTTGTAGAACGAGTTAGTACATCTCTCATATTTAAAGACTCCAAAGCACTAAGTAAGATCTGATGATCTGTTGAAAATGGAGAGAGTATAAGGGCATTTGTCGTAAAGGCAAAGAGTGCAAAACTATCTTTTGAGTTTTGATTTAACATCTCTCTTATCATCTTTTTGGCTACATCAACTCTCGATGGCACAAGATCTGTTGCTCTCATAGATTGGGATATATCGAGTGCGATTATGAACTCTTTTGAGTCTATATGCTGTGAATTTTTTTGATCTACTAACACTGGACGAGAGAGGGCTAAAATCATAAGAGATATAGAGAGAAAAAGAGGAGTTATAGTTTTACTTTTTTGATAGATATATAAAAGAGCCAAAAAAAGTAGAAAAACTTGAGGATATAAAAAACTCATATAACTCCCTCCTCTTTAAAAAGTAGCCAACTACTCAGTAGCAGTGCCAAGATAAGAGGGTAGATAAAGAGTGCTTGTTTATCTAGGTACTGCTCAGATCTTATAGAGCTAGGATAGAGTGAGTCTATCTCTTCGTAAACCTCTTTTAGTTGGGAGCTATCTTTTGCTCCAAAGCTCTTTGCCATCGTTTGTGAAGATATGTGAGTTAAGAGTTTATAATCATAACTTTTTTTAGATCCTAAACCGATGGTGTAAACTTTGATACTCTCTTCATTTGCTTTTTGCAGAGCTTGGTTTATAGATACTTTTCCTGTGTTGTTCATGCCGTCTGTGATGAGGATGATTAGCTTCTCTTTGGCATTAGAGTGTGATAGAGTTTTGATACTTTGATAGATACCATCAGCTATGGCAGTATTTTTCCCTGCTATCTCAACCTCTAGCATATTTAAAAGCTCTTTTAAACTTTGGTGATCATAAGTTACGGGTGAGGGGCTAAATGCAAAAGTTCCAAAAGCTACAATTCCTATGTTGTCACTCACTCTCTTATCTATAAAATCCCCAACCAACTCCAAAAGTATCTCAAACTTACTTTTAGAGCTCTCATCAAAGCCACTCTCTCTCATAGAACCACTTGTATCAAGAGCTAAGACTATGGCTCTTCCATCTCTTTTTAGTGGCTCAATGGAGCTGTATGAGATAGGAGAGGTTAGGGCTAATACTAAAAGAGAGAAGATGGCTATCTTGATGATTGTAAAGAGATTTAAAAAACTACCCTTATGAGATATAAAATCTATACGAGGTAGATAAAAAACTGTACTATTTTTTTTGCAATATATAAAGCATAAAGCAAGAGGAGCTAACACTAAAAAGAGAGGATAATCTACTACATAATGCATAATAATAGATTATAGCACAATTGAACTCTTAGAACAATTACCAATGTTTTTTGAGGGTTCAACTACCCTCTTAAAAACTCTTTTGCATAAGTTGTAAAGTTATGTTTTGTATGGTTATTTGCTAAAAATGTATGAAGCTTCTCAAGAGAGTAGGGTGTTGTAGCTTTTGGATGTCCCATGATGACAAAGTTTTTGGCATCAGAGTACTTGACATAGCCATCTAACATCTTTTGAAGGTAGCTAAGTCTATATCCATCTATCGAAGCAACTGAGGGAGTGAAGCTTGTAAGCATAGAGATATTGTCTTTGCCCTCTCTTCCTACTCCTTTTCCATCACCCATGACTTTGTGATCTGCTTTTTTAAACTTTCTTAAAAGAGCATACTTTATATAAAAAAGAGGAGATATCTTCATGCTTGAAATCGGAACTTCTGTAAAAAATCCATTTTCAACCTCTATCATCGGATCTGACTCAAATTGCCACTCAGTTTTTTCTGGCATATCTCTAAAGTCAAGATAGTGAGTAGAGTTATCTTTATATCCATCTTGATATAGAGTTGAATCAAGCCAGATATTGTGCTCTTTAAGAGCATCTTTTAGATGAGAAAAAGGTTGTATACACCATCCCCCCGCTCGATATGCAAAAATAGTATTGCCAACAAGAGAGGTTAATGCTTCTTTATAGCTTTTAACGATCTCCATCGTCTCCTCTTGGCTAAACTTATGGATCCTATACCTAGAAGTGTCCATCACCCAGTTCTGCCCATCATAGATAGTATCTTCCCAATGAGGATGTATGTGAAGCTGTATGTCGTGTCCATTTTGATGAAGAGTTTTTATCTGAGAGGTTATCTTCTCATAATCGCTTTGAAGTGAGGGATACTCATCTTTGTACTTTTTTAGTCTTACTAGATACCCTGCATCTACAAAAAAACAGATTTTTATCATCATCTTGTCTGCAATTTCTACTATTTTTTGAGTAGGTCTTATGATAGAGTTTTCTACACTTCCACTAAAATCAGCGAAAAATAGCTCATAATCTAGTGTGATGAAGATATTCATTATTTTGGATCCTCATCTACAAAACTCTCAAAATCTTTCTGCTTTTTGCTTTTGCCCTCAGAATAGTTTACAAACTTAACTTCTACATCTAAATCGTCTTTAAAGTATTCATAAGCTGATGAGATTAACTTCTCTTTAGCATCATCTTCATGGATACTTTCATCTTTTGTGATCTCAAACACTATCTTCCCTTTTTCATACTGTTTTGCAGAGTATGCAAGTTCTAGGTGGTGTTTGAAAGAGAGATTTTTAAATATATGATTTAAGTTTATCGTAGAGTACCGATTCTCTCTACCATAGATCTTTCTTCCGATTCTACCAGTTACCTCTTTTATGATCTTGTGACTCCTTCCGCAAGGACACTCAGTTTTATCATCTAAAACGATATAATCCCCAAGTTCAAACCTTATAAACGGTAGTGAGTATGCCCAAAGATTTGTGACTATGATTTTACTGTCAATCTCTTCTACGATGACATTTTCCATCACTATGTGCATATTGCCATCAGGACACTCATAGGCTATAACTCCAGCTTCTGCTGATCCATATTCACTTGTCATTTTTCGTCCAAAAACTTCCTTGATAGTTTTATGGTAACTATCATAAACTTTTTCAGCAGTTCCTTTTACCATCTTGATGTTGTCAAACTTGTAACCTTTTTTCTTAAAGTACTCAGCCATCATGTGGATAGATGATGAATAACCAGCTATATAACTTGACTCTCTAATTCTATCCGCTGCTCTTTCAAACTCTTCGTTTGTATAATCAAAAAATCTGTACCTATTTAATAGGAAATCTAAAACCCTTATTTTGAGCTTATCTTTAAATGCTTTTTTAAATCCCCAAAAGTATAAACTCTTTGCCCAAGGTTCTACCCCATACCAACTGTACCCACGGTATTGAGCCGCACGAAATGATGCATCCCAATGAATGTTCTTGTTAAATAAAAACACATCACCAGTCGTTCCTGATGTTTCAGCCTTTATAAGCTCCTCTCCATTGGCTTCATTTCTAAGATCATCAGCATTTGCTTTTAGCTCAGTTTTTGTAAGAACTGGAATCTTTTTAAGATCTTCTAAGCTCATGGTATCTATATCTATATCTTTTAACCTATCTTTGTAGAAGTTAGTATTCTCTTTTGCATGAGTTAAAAGCTGTTTTAATCTTTCTAGCTGAATATCTTCAAGCTCTTTTAAAGATGCCTTGTCAGTTTTCATCAATTCATCTAGATGAGTTTGTAAGTGAGGGTTTTTATACTTCTCTCCAGCAAGATATAGGTATTTGTGAAAGCCCATAGTGGTTGATCCTTTAATTTATTTATATTAAATCGGTAAATTTAGATAAAAATTTAGATATTTTTATGATAATTCATCATAAAAATCAAATTATTTTTATTTACCATTACATAAAAAAGTAAATATTTGGCATATAAATAGCTAAAAAAGAGCCAAAATAGCTTAATTTAATTAAAATTATTAAAATTTATTAACATTTTTGCCATAAGCTTTAAGTTTTTTAAACAAACTTTGCTATAATTCTCTCACGCAATTTTATAAAACAAAAAGGAGTTAAAATGAAATTTGCAAAATTAAGTATAGCAGCGGTAGCTGTTTTAGGTTTAAGTTCGACTGCTTTCGCAGGTGGTAAGAGTGATTTTACTTTCAATCCATTTGGAAGTGCTAAATTATATTATGAGACAATAGCTCATGATGGTGTTGGTGGAGATAAGGAAGATCTTTTTTCTCAAGCTGGTGCTTCAGGTCAAGCATTGTTTTCACTAGGTTCAACAGGTAAGATCAACTCTTGCTTTGGATATGGTGTAGAAGGTATGGCAGTTGATACTCTAGGTTTAGAGAATAATGTTGTTTCTAACACAAGAATGGGTTGGGGAAGAACTAGTAATCACGGTCTTAAATATGATGCAGATGGTAAAGCTACAAATCTAGTTGGTGAGATTACAGAGACTCAAGCTTGGTTTCCACAAGCTTATGTAACATATCATCCATGTGATATGGGAACAAACACAACTTTCAAAATTGGTCGTCAGTATTTAGATACACCACTTGCATTTACAGAGAAGTGGAATATCGCTCCAAATAGTTTTGATGCTGTTGTTGCTCTTAATAATGATATCGTAAATACTACACTAGTTGCTGCTTATGTTGGTAAAGGAAATGGTGTAAAAGTTAGAGTTTCAAATGGTGATAGATTTGCATCTTATGGACAAGAAGGTGCTTATGCAGTTGGTGCTATAACAAGTCTTCTTGACGGTGCTATACCTTTAAGTGTTTGGGGATATGATGTTGTAAATGTTGCTCAAGCTTTCTGGGGTGATGCAGGTTATAAACTTAATCTTGGTGATGGTATGAAGTTAGATCTTGGTGCTCAATATGGTTACATAGATCCTGATACTGATGAAAACTCTTATGCTACTGGTCTTGTTGGTGCAGCTGCAGCAGCTGGTCTTGAAGAGACTACAGGTTATGGTGTTAAAGTTGGTGGAAGTGTTAAAGTTGCTGATATGAACTTTGGTTTAATGGCTGCTTATTCAAGTGTTGATGAAGATGGTACTATTGCTTTAGCAAATACTGCTACATTGGCTGGTACAGGTGGAAAGAAAACTAAACTTTATACTGCTGGTATCTATACTGATGGTACAGGTGTTGGTGTTCCAGGTTCTGATGCATTCAAAATCAAAGCTACTACAAAACTAGCGGGTATCGGTGGTCTTGCAGTTCAATATGTAAGCTGTGAAAATGATAATAACAAAGCTATGCAAAATGTTGATGAGATTGATGTAATTCTTTCAACTGGGATTCTTCCTGGTGGACTTAATACAAAACTTATCTATATGAACAGAGATGTTGATGTTCCTGGTAAGGGTGGATTAGCACATGATACTGATCATGTAAGAGTTATCCTTTCTAAAAAATTCTAGTTCTTTTTTAGAAAACTTATACTTTGGGGATTTTTCCCCAAAGTTACCTACAATACTATAAAAACTTCCAAAATTAAAAGTGTACCAAAGAGATAATCAAAGAACCTTTTCTCTTTTTTTAAAAATGACAATCTAAATCGTCTTATACTATCAGTTCTTCCTCCTCTTGTCATCTTTCCTTCTATGAATTTTCCTGTATGAATCTCAAGATTTTCGATTGCAGACTCACTTAGTGGCTTTTTGCCCTGAGAGACTAAAAATAGCGAGTACTCTTTATTTAAAAATCTTGCTATATTTGAATTTAGGCTTTTATAATTTTCTAAACTAAATAGAGCATCACTTGCTACTGCTTTTGCTTTGAGTATATTTATACCCAAAAATAGGTGCATAAAGAGTGTGAAACCTGAGATCACTGGATTGTGCATATAGAGTATAAAGGTTGCAAAAAGCATAGCCATAAATACAAATATAAAAGTTATATAGTCATATCTATTTATAGCTTTTAGCTCAGTAAGCTCTATCGTATCAGCTAAATCAAGCCAAGATTGATAGCCTGTTAATTGTTTTTTTATAGAAAAGTCCATTTTTTCTCCAAAATGATATTTACTCAATCATCGACAAAATAAAACCTTATATTAAAAAACAGCCAGTTTTCGTAAAACTTTCTGTAAAATAGTAAAAAAATGTAACATAATGGGAGTGCTAATGAGTGAAGTTGAGTATAAAAGAAAAGTAGAGTTATTAAAAAAGTATGCTTATCACTACTATGTGCTTGATGATGCTTTAGTCCCTGATAGTGAATATGATGAACTTTATCATAAAGTGCTTGATTTTGAAGAGAAAAATAGTGATTTAATCATCTTTGACTCTCCTACACAAAGAGTTGGAGGAGTTGTCAGGGATAATTTTACAAAAGCCTCGCATATAAAACGGATGTGGAGTATGGAAGACGTTTTTGATAAGGATGAAGTCAAAAAATGGATAGAGAGAGTTTTTAAGGGAGTTGATAATCCAAGCTTCATAGGTGAGCCTAAGTTTGATGGGGCTAGTTTAAACCTCAGATATGAAGATGGTAGATTGACCCAAGCCATAACTAGAGGAGATGGGCTGATAGGCGAAGATGTCACTGAAAATGTCAAGACGATAAAGTCAATTACACTTGTTATAGATCATAAAGAACTTATAGAGATTAGGGGTGAGGTAGTCATAAGATTAAAGGATTTTGAGCTTATAAATGATCAAAGATTAAAAGATGGAGAATCACTCTTCTCTAACCCTAGAAATGCAGCATCAGGAAGCCTTAGGCAACTTGATAGCTCAGTTACTGCAAAAAGAAGACTATTTTTCTATCCATGGGGAGTAGGGGAAAATAGCCTAGATCTAAAACTTCTATCTCAAAAGATGGACTTTATCTATGATCTAGGTTTTTTAAAACCTCCTATAAGCAGACCTGTCAAAGATATAGAGGATATAGAGGCACTTTATCGTGAGATAATCTCAAAGAGAGATGATATACCTATGATGATGGATGGACTTGTCATAAAGGTTGATGAAGTTGAGCTTCAGGAGATGTTAGGTTACACTCTAAAGTATCCAAAATGGATGTGTGCTTACAAGTTTCCAGCAGTGGAGAAGAGCACAAAGATAAGAGCTATAACTCTACAAGTTGGTCGTACTGGGGTTGTTACTCCTGTAGCTGAAGTTGAAGCTGTGGAGATTGATGGAGCTATCATAGAAAGAGCTACACTTCATAACTTTGATGAGATTGATAGAAAAGATATCAAGATAGGAGATAGTGTCATCATCATACGAAGTGGTGATGTGATACCAAAGATCATAAAAGTACAAGAGCATCTAAGAGATGGATCTGAAGTAGAAGTCAAAAGACCTACCTCTTGTCCTGAGTGT
This sequence comes from Lepetodrilus ovalis, assembly GCA_032361185.1. NCBI lineage: Eukaryota > Metazoa > Mollusca > Gastropoda > Lepetellida > Lepetodrilidae > Lepetodrilus > Lepetodrilus ovalis. The sequence continues at coordinate 18,531 of JAUTBQ010017903.1, forward strand.
AGTGGCGAGCTTTTGGATGAGGGAGTTTTGATCAAGTGTCAAAATTTGGAGTGTCCAAAGAGGGTAGTAAACTCTATAAAGTATTTTGCTTCCAAAAAGTGTATGGATATAGATGGACTAGGAGGTAAGATAGTAGAGTCTTTATATGAAGGCTCTTTGGTAAAGTCTGTGATAGATCTTTACTCTCTTGAGCCGGAAAAGATGTTAGAGTTAGATGGCTTTAAAGATAAAAAAGTAGAAAATATTTTAAGTGCTATAAATTCTACAAAAGAAAAAGATGCTAGTAGAGTTTTAAACTCTTTTGGAATTGAACATATTGGAGAGGTTGCTAGTAAGAAAGTTTGTGAAGTTTTTGGAAATGATTATATAGATCTAAAAGAGGAAGATCTTGTATCTCTTGATGGGATAGGTGAAGAGATGGCTGCTTCATTTGTAGAGTTTATGAGGGTAAATCATGAACTTGTTTTAAAGCTTCAAGATCTGATAAAACCTACGGTAAATCTAAAAAAAGAGGCAGTCCAAAATCCTTTTAAAGATAAGACAGTTGTTTTAACTGGAAGTATGAGTGAGAGCAGGGGAAGGATTAAAGAAACTCTTGAAGAGCTTGGAGCAAA
>JAUTBQ010018014.1:0-19137 GCA_032361185.1 Lepetodrilus ovalis
CAACACCTGTGTTTAGTAAGATGTTGTCTAAGTAAAGATAAGCGTACTTGAGTCTTACACCTGTTTCACCCTCTTTATCATGTGTATCAAAAGTGATTCTAAAGTAACTTTTTGGATCTTCTTCAAAGTATGCTTTTACTTGTAAGTAGTTTCTTCTTGTTTCAAACTTATTTAAATCTTTGTCGCTATTGCTTATAAATCCAAGATAGTGTTTACCGCTAAACTTTAAAACTGGAACTTTTGACTTAACAAGAGATCCTCCTGCAACGGCATATGTCGACATCATGGTTATCGCTGTAACTGATAGTAGAATTTTTTTCATACTCTTTTTTCCTTGGTAAAATTTATTTTTAACGAATAATATCACATATTGATTACAAAATGATTACAAAACAATTACTATTTACAAAAAAATCTAAAATCAGTAAAACATTAAAGAAAAATAGAAGTAGAATACAATAATTATTTAACAAGGTGTTACACAATGGAAATACAAACCATCAAAAAGATGCAAAAGAAAGCGATAAAGTCTAGTGGTGTTGATTTTATGAAAATAGGGGTAGCGATAGTTTTTATGGCTGCAGTTCTTATATATAGTTTTGCTGCAAATGGAAACATACCAAACAATACTTTTTTAGCCATAGCAGCACTCTTTGGTGCTTACATGGCTATGAACATCGGTGCAAATGATGTAGCAAACAATGTAGGCCCAGCTGTTGGTTCAAAAGCACTTACCATGGGTGGTGCTATCACCATAGCGGCTATATTTGAAGCTGCTGGAGCTTTTATAGCTGGTGGTGATGTTGTAAAAACTATCAAAAAAGGCATCATTGACATAAACGCTTTTAGTGGAAATGTTGATCTATTTATCTGGGCTATGATGGCAGCCCTATTAGCCGCTGCTTTATGGCTAAACTTTGCAACCTTGATGAAAGCTCCAGTTTCTACTACACACTCTATCGTTGGAGGGGTCATGGGAGCTGGAATTGCAGCCGCTGGTTTTTCTATAGTCGCTTGGTCAACTATGGGTAAAATCGCTGCTTCATGGGTTATATCTCCAGTTTTAGGTGGTATCATCGCCGCTGCTTTTTTGTTTGCTATCAAAAAAACAATAGTATTTAAAGATGATCGTATACAAGCTGCTAAAAAGTGGGTACCTGTTTATGTTGCTATCATGTCTTGGGCATTTGTTACTTATTTGACTCTAAAAGGTTTAAAAAAGATTTGGCCTTCAATCGTTAGTTTTGTAAATGAATCGATGTTTGCGATACTTCCAGTAACTAAAAAACCTACATTTTTAACTGCCGCACTATTTGGTCTACTCATAGCAGTAATCGTTTATTTTATCGTAAGATCAACACTGGCTAAATCAAGTTTAACTCTAAAAAATAGTCGTAAATCAGTCAACACACTTTTTACGATTCCTCTTATCTTTGCAGCTGCACTTTTAAGTTTTGCTCATGGGGCAAACGATGTGGCAAACGCTATCGGCCCACTTGCTGCTATAAGTGATGCAGTTTTAAGTGGTGGTATCTCTTCAAAAGCTGGTATACCATTTTGGGTTATGGCAGTTGGTGCATTGGGAATCGCTGTTGGACTTGCTCTTTATGGCCCTAAGCTTATAAAAACAGTTGGTAGTGAGATAACAGAACTTGACCAAATGAGAGCTTTTTCAGTTGCTATGGCTGCTGCGATTACAGTTATCATCGCTAGTCAACTAGGACTTCCTGTTAGCTCTACTCATATCGCCGTTGGTGGTATATTTGGTGTTGGTTTTTTAAGAGAGTGGATGGACACTTATGATGAAAAGGCTTTGATTGAGAGTGAAAAAGAGATTCTTGAAAATGAAGAGCGAATCTTAAAAGCTTATCATAGTGAGCTTGAGACTATCGAGGTCAAAGATAAAAAAGGTAAAGAAGATTATAAAAGAATTGTAAAACTTTATAAGTTGATCGATGATGAAGCTGACAAGGTAAAAGAGGCAAAAAAAGCATTAAAATCTACAAAAAAGATAAAATATGTAAAAAGAGATGCAGTTAAAAAAATCATTGCAGCTTGGGTTATAACAGTACCAGCAGCGGCATTGATTTCAGCTATGATCTTTTTTATGATAAAAGGGATGCTTATATAAAACTTTAGCTACTATAAGGGCATGAGAAACCAGTCATGGCAAGATAAACTTCATGCCCTATTAAATTGCGATTTAAAATCACTCTATCCATTAGCTAGAGAGTTAAACAGAAAACTCTACTTTTTTGTAGGACAAACAAACAGCGGAAAAACTTATCAGGCGATGCAAGAGTTAAAAGATGCCGATTGCGGTGTTTATTTAGCCCCTTTAAGACTTCTTGCGTTAGAAAACTATGAATCACTTGTTTCCTGCGACATATCAACTTCACTCATAACAGGAGAAGAAGAGATCATAGATGAAGATGCAGGACATATCTGCTCCACTATCGAGATGGTAAACTTTGACTTTGATGTAGATGTCTGTGTTATAGATGAAGTACAGATGATAGAAGACATAGATCGAGGTTGGGCTTGGGTAAATGCCATAGTAGGAGCTCCAGCTAAAAAAATCATCTTAACAGGAAGTGTAAATGCACTTGATGCTGTAAAAGAGATAGCAGCATATCTTGGTGAAGAGTTAGAAGTTGTAAAGTTTAAAAGAATAACTCCACTTGAGGTTTTAAACAACTCTATACCACTTCATGAGATAAGCGATAAAACAGCACTCATCGCTTTTAGTCGTGCAAATGTACTAGAACTTAAAAGCAAAATCTCAAAGTATCACAAAGTATCTGTCATCTACGGCAACCTCTCCCCTGAAGTAAGAAAGGAAGAAGCTAGAAGATTTCGTGAAGGTGAAAGCTCTGTACTTGTAGCAACAGATGCAATCGCTATGGGTTTAAATCTACCTATAAAAACTATTCTCTTTACAACCGACACAAAATTTGACGGTATAAGCAAACGAACACTTACACCAAATGAAGTCATACAGATAGCTGGACGAGCTGGCAGATACGGTCATCATGAAAAAGGTTACATAGGAGCAACAGGACAAAAAGTCCTAAAAACCATAGATAAACTTTTTCACTCTCCACTTCACACTATAAAGCCACCATTTCAAGTAAAAGCAACGCCAACACAAATCCACTCACTATCAAAGCATCTAAAAACAGAGAGTCTTTATAAAATACTTAGTTTTTTCTCACAAAATATGAACTTTACAGGTCCATTTGTAGCTGCAAATATAGGCTACATGTTAGAACTAGCAAAGATAATAGACAATAAAAAAGGTTTATCATTAGAAGATAAATACATGCTAGTCCAAGCACCAGTCAACACAAGATCACCTCTTATAAAAAAAGCTTATTTTTACTACATAAACTCTATCATCGAAAACAAAATAGTAAGTTATAAACCTTCTATAACTATCTCAAAAAAAGCAAGAAGTGAAAAAGAGTTGCTTCAGGCTGAAGATGAAGTGAAAAAAATATCTCTGTATCTTTGGATAGCTTACAAGCTCCCTAACCTCTTCCCAGATAGCGATCTCGCTGAAACTGCAAGAGCTAGAGTTAACAGTTATTGTCAAAAATCTTTAAAAGTCAAAACACTAGCTACGCAAGAAAGAAGAAAAAAACCTCATTATAGAGATAAAAAAAGAGCAAGACGATAAAAAGTTGACGATATAGAGTATAGGAGAATATTATGAACAGCAAACATGGTATATTTACAATCTCTTTAGACTTTGAACTCTATTGGGGTATGAAAGATGTTATAAGCGTTGAGGGATACTCAAAACATCTTGATGGCACACCAAAAGCAGTCGAATTGATGTTAGAGCTTTTTGATAAGTACAACACGCATGTTACTTGGGCCACGATGGGTTTTTTGTTTTGTAAAAATGTTAAAGAACTTAAAAACAATTACCCAACAAAGCTTCCACAATACAAAGATGATGAGATAAACCTTTATAGTTATTTGGAGCAAAATGAGATAAAAAACGAATACCATTTTGCAGCAAAAAGCATAGAACTTATAAACTCATACAAAAACCAAGAATTAGCAACTCATACTTTTTCGCACTATTATTGTCTTGAAGAGGGACAAGATGAAGAGTCATTTTATGCTGATTTACTCTCTGCTAAAAAGATAGCAAAAGAGAAAAACATAACTTTAAGATCATTGGTCTTCCCAAGAAACCAATACAATGAAACATATCTAAGTGTTATAGAAAAAGCCAACATAACAAGCTATCGTGGAAATGAAAGAGGTTGGATATATGAAGCCAGAAGTGAGCAAGAGAAAAAAACACCATTAAAAAGGTTTCTTCGCATCTTGGACTCTTATGTCAACATATCAGGGCAACACACCTATAAACTAGAAGATATATCTAAAAACAAACCTTATAATATACCAGCAAGTAGGTTTTTACGCCCCTACTCTGCTAAACTCTCTTTTTTTGATTCTCTAAGATTAAAACGCATAACTGATAGCATGACATATGCTGCTAAAAATGGTGAACTTTTTCATCTTTGGTGGCACCCACATAACTTTGGGGTTTTTACGAAAGAAAATTTGCTTTTTTTAACAAAGATATTAGAACATTATAAAAAGTTAGAAAAAGAGTATGGTTTTAGATCACTTACGATGGCTGAAGTGAGTGATCTGTTTTAGTCTTTGCCTGCTTTATGTCAGACTCTGCTATATAGCTAGCTACGATAATCATAGTTAATATCAGTTTACTATAGTAAGAAACACCACCAATATCTTGTGCAAGCAATGCCAATATAAAAACTATCAAATAAGCTTTTATCCACTTGTCTTTGACTTGCATGATTTTATATGCTAAAGAGACATATATAAGATAGTATAAAATAGTACCAAACAAGCCAGTATCTGCTAATAGTTCAGCATAATTGTTGTGTGCATATACACCTAAATAGGCTCTAGCAGTATCGATACCTGTTCCAAAAAAAGGATTATGTAAAAAAGTGTTAAAGGCTATTATGATAAATTCTATCCGTTCATTTGCACTAAATTCAACTTTGTTTCCTGCTAAGGTTTCAAAAATATAACCTATACGCATGAGTGCAAAATCAACTTTTTGCATAAATAGATCCATATCAATAAAGAAAACTGCTAAAAGCACAACTAAAGATATACTAATTAGAAAATATTTCCTTCTAGTTTTATGCATCAAAGTATTTATGACAAATATCAAAATAGGTCCCAACGAAACTACAAGTGCAGTTCTTGATACAGTAGCCAATATAATATAATATGCGATAACAATGTTTAAGTAACTTAAAACTATTTTAAAAGTTGTATTTTCCCTGTATGCGTAAATAACACTTATAAAGATAGATAAAAACATTATAGATGAAGTGATATTTGGATTGTCAGTTGAGCCTTTAAATCTATCTGTTTGAGGATAGTATATCTCGTAAGAAACTGTAATGATCTCGGTATATATCAAAAAATTTACAAAAGTTGCTATGACAAGCCCATAAAATATGATATTTAGAAAATCATACTTTTTTATAATATTGTAAATCACAATCAAGGAGGCAAAGATCATAAAGATTCTTCGTGTTATCTCCGATGAAAAATCAGGTTCTATTGACCAAAATATCGATAGTGCTGAATAGATCATAAACAAAAAATATATAAATATCTCACTACTTATATAGTATGTTTTATCAGAATATAAAAATTCATGCAAGAGAAAATAAGCAATCATGCTTAAAAAAAGTGCATTACCGATATAGTAATTTTCTGGCTTAGCAAATAGTACAACAAATGCAATATACAATGTTGTTAAAATATATAAAATCTTTTTACTTGTTTTATATTCACTAGCTATATCATACTTGAGCATTTATTATTATCCAATTTAAAATATTATACATAATATCGTCAATATTTCAAAAAGTTTAATATTTATCAGTCATAAGTAAATATAGCCCCTTTAAGTCTAATGATACTCTCTCTATCTTGATCTATTGGATATCCGTCCCATAATGTTTTTCCATAACTATTAACAAGTTTATCGCTATACCCCATGAGTGAAAGTATGGTAGGAAATATTTGTATTTGTGAATGGTTTTTACCATCTTTTGGAAAAAGCTTTTTTGCATTTTTACTAAAAACCATCAAAGGTACAGAAAACTCTGACTTTACGCTCTCATCAACAGAGTGACAATGTGTTGTTTTAAGATCTTTATCTGAATCAAAAATCGTCTGCCCATGATCGGAGGTATAAAACACTAAGGTATCGTCTAAGTTAGTTTTACTTAACAATGTTTCAAGGTATCTATCTGTTCCATATTTTATAGAGTTTAAGTAAGTATTTACGATTTTATCTTTATTTTCTGCAACCATGCCACCTAAAGCACTATCAAGTTCAGGTTTAAATGTAGCATTTTCTCTATCATAATTTAACAAATATGGCCAATGAGAACCCCATTTGACTATAACTATCAAGTTGTTTTCTTTGTTTTTTAGAGCTTTTTGGACAGATTTTATCGCTATTGTATCTCTATCTATGGCAGCTGTGTCGCTAGGAAGCGTTTTAAAGTAGTCAATATCTTCTAAATCATACTTTGTCAAATAGTCTTGTAAAGTATCTTTTTGTGCTTGTGCATCTATAAGCCAAGTTGTATAATTTGCCCTTTTTGCATACTGAAATATCGTTGGTAAATCAAACATTTTTTCTCTAGGAGTTTTATGTACTTTAGGATTTAAACCTACACGCAAAAACAGATTTGACTCTCCTGAGCAGTTACTTATAGAGTTAACAACGCCAAAGTTTACCATCTCTTGTGTTTTATCAAACTCTTTTAAAAATGGTGTGCTATCTTTTTCATAACCATTTATAGAGAGATATGTACCTGTTATGGACTCATCTATCACCCATATAATATTTTTATATTTAGCCTCTTTTACTGTTTTTATATTTTCATCTAAAATCACATCTTTTATCTTTAGAGGTGTCTTTAAGTATTTTAGATTGTATAAAGGTATCTTTACAAATGCTGGAAATTTTTTATACTCTGTGCTATCTACCAATCTATAAAAAACAAAAGTTCCAACTATCGCCACAAAATAGACCAATATAAACGAAGAATTTAACTTTTTTATAACAAGTTTCTCTCTTATGAAGTATAAGATAAAACTAAACAATGCACTTAATGCCAATGCATAAATAACATAATTAATAAATGCCAACAAATTTTTATAATTTCCAGCTTCATTCATGCCTAAGGCAAAATCATTATAGGTAAAGCCATTTTTTGAGCCTAAAAACTGCATAAAAAAGTCAAAACTATACAATCCAAAAAATATAATCAAAAACAAAAAGAAAATCTTACTCGATCTTATAGATACAATAAGAGTCAACGATAAAGCTGCAAGTAGATAAGCACTTATATACATGCTAACATAAAATAAACCTTTAAAATGCCCAAGCGTTGCTATGTTATTTATCACCAGCAGGGGATTAAATATCGCTTGTGCTAGGACTAGAAGTGCGAGTATCAAAAAGAATATTTTTACAAAATTTAGCATTACAGTTTTATTCAAGATTTTTCCTTATAGGTTAGTTGTTGAAAGATCGTCAAAAATTAAAATTTTTTTATACTTTATTGGCTATTATACAGCAATTAATCTTTTTAGGATTTATATGTTAAATAAATTTCTGTTTATATTTATACTTTTATCTTCACTTTTATATAGCCAGAGTTTAGATCAGTTAACTAGTGCTATTAAGCTCTATAAAACAAATGATGGAAAAAGCTACATCGGTGGCGATTCTTTGATATTTAAGATAAGAGAAAACTTAGATGTAGATGTATATAGGCAAGATTCAAGCATATATATAGAGTGGGATGAAAAAAACTATAAAATAAAAGAGATAAAGATATATAAAAACCATTGTCAAACGCCATTTAAAACTATAAAATATAGTGCTTCATTGTTTGGTCATAAATGGAATGGATTTGTAGATAAAAACTTAAAAAGTAGCTCTGCTTATAGTTACAAAATCGTACTTATACTTAAAAATGGAAGAACTATAAGTCAAACTTTAACTCTCAAAATAGATAAAGTTACAAAAATCAACAAAAATAGAAAATTTGTCATCTACGACTCATGCAATGGCAAAGGCTTAAAAGAAGAGTATCTCAAAAAACATACAAAAAGCAGAACACTTAAAGAGTATGGCTTGAAAAACTCGTCCATGTTTTGGGTAGATGATTTTTTCTACCCCATACCAACTTCAAATGATGCAGATATAAATAGAATCAAAACCAAACCTCAACTTAAAGAACTTCAAAAACTTGTTTTAAAAAGGGTAAATAGCAACATAGCACATAGAAAACTTGATAGAAATAGTGGCTTAGTTATACTTGATATTGAGCATGTGCCTACGATAGTTGGTTATGTTGAGAGAGAATTTTCCCCCTATGGTTCATTTGTTAGCAAGTTTTTAGATGATCCAAAAGTGACACAAAATGGTAGAAAAATCGTAAGTCACATGATCGCTAAAAAGTTAGAGTGCGTAAAAGCAGTCAAAGAGGTTTCACCAAACTTCAAAGTTGGTCTTTGGGAAAGTATAGCTCCTTGGAACAGGTACAACAATATATCGAGAAATAAAGACAACATAGCCTTAGCAAAAGGTATAAATGCAAATTGGTTGTTTAACTATAAACAGTGGCATAAAAAAGATTCTATTTTGTACAAAGCTTTTGCAGATGCTGTTGACTATCTCTCTCCTGCTCTTTATCCTGCCTTTGATCTCTCTACAAATAGTGGCAAGATAAAACAACTAGGTTATATGATGAGTAAACTTACAGAGATAAAGCGATTAAACCCAGATGCTCTTGTCATACCTACAATCTGCCCCCAATATACAGAAGGTTGGGCAAACAATGCAGGATACAATAAAAAACCATTAGAAAAAGGAGTATTTACTTGGTACTTAAATGTACTATACAAACTCTACAAAGATGGTTTTATAGATAGCATCATAATCTGGGGAGACAATGAAAAAACCACATTTGTAGAGTACACCAAACAAGATTGGTGGTTTGAGTTACTTAACTTCACTTCTAAAAAGTGTAGATAAAACTCTCTAGTTAGAAGAGAGCTTTATGTTGTCAAGATAACCACCTGAAAAAGTAAGTGCTTTTATATAAAGAATACTATTAGTCGGCTCAAGTAGTTTTAAACTTGCATCTAAATCTACTTTAAAATGGTTCCACATGTTGACATCTGCACCAAACCAACCTCTTACCAACTCAACAGGAGATGGGTAACATAACTCTATGCTTCCATTGCCATAATCAGCTCTAAATGGATCTACATTTTCATGTGCAAAAAATGAATCCCACATCATGCTTCTATCGCCCTGTTTTGTAGCAACTCTAACACCTATGAAAAAGTGAGGCATCTTTACACCAACGCCACCAACATCCACCTCTAAAACTCTTTGATTTGCATTGTTTATATCTAGCCAATACTCCGATAGGTTTTGCCAGTAGCCATCTCTTTTAACCCATTGAGTTTTTAGTTTTACACAGTGATCACTCTCATATCCAGGATCTTGAACAGCTGGTTCGTACTCACCTAAGACTTTTCTCCATTTGTTTGATAAACCATCTTCAGCATCTTCATACACAGTAGTTTCTAAAACAGCAGTTTTAACTTTAAAAGCTATTTTTGCTTCAGTATTAAAAGAGTTTGCAAAAAATGCTCTAGCTTCATAATCTCCAGCAGGAATATTTGCCAATGTCAAGTCACCGTTTTTGATGCCCCCTGTCCAATCCCAAGCGATTACATTGTCCCAGTCATTTGAAGCAGCGGCTGGATAGATTCCTACCCAATCTTCGCCATTTCCAAGCATGTTTGTTAAAGTAACTTTTATCTCTTCACCTATGTTGTACTCAGTTTTTGAGGTAGCTATAGAAGTTTCTACTGCACCTTGTTCTTCAACGCTAAAAGAGACTGTATCTTCAGTATGAAAAGAGTTTGAGAAAAATGCTCTAACTTCATAATTCCCTGCAACAACACTTGAAAGTGAAACTGTACCATTTTTATGACCACCAGTCCAATCCCATGAAAGTACATTGTCCCACTCATTTGAAGCACCTACTGGATAGACTCCAACCCAATCTTCATCATTGCCTAACATGTCCGTATAATTTACAACTATCGTTTCACCAGCTGTATAAGTTTGTTTTGTAGTGTTGATTGTTGCTGCAAATAGTGATATAGTTGCAAGCATAAATATCAATATAAACTTTTTCATAACATTTCACCTCTTCCTAGATTTTGAAACTCTTCAAGTGTCATATCTTCTTTTAAACTCTTTTTCCCATCATCATATGAGATAGTTACAAGTTTTTCACTTTTATCAACTTCTACAACAACAGTTATGCCGTTTTGTTTTATGTTCATGACATCTTTATTTGGATTTTCATTAGAGCCTGCACTTACCTGTAAAAGGTTTTTTACAGCCACAACTCTATTTTCACCAGGATATGATCTCTTTTTACTATTTGCAGGAAGATGTTTCTGCTGTTTTAGTGCAGAAAATCTTGAGTAGTTATATCGTGAGATTTTGATGTAATTATCTTCATCTAAGATCATAGAGTTACTTTTTTTTGTTGCAGGTTCTGTGGTCTCACTAGGAGACTCATCAGGAGAACTTTGACAAGCTTGTATAAATAGTAACAAAATGACAAAAAATATATTTTTAGCCTTTTTCATCGCTTTATCCTTAAAATTTTTATAACTCTAATATCGGCAACAACTCCATAAGCTTAAGATTTTTCTTGCAAATGTCGATATTTGTGCTATCAGTTAAAAGGAAAAAACATGCATAAAAAATTACTATATGTGATAGGTGGACTATTTATAGTTGGCTGTGGTGGAAATGGTGCTAAAAGCGATATAAAGACACCAGCTCATCAAAGTGTGGAAAAAGTTGTTAGAAGCAATTGGCAAGAAGTTAACAAGCCTGGAGAATCTTCGCTTGGAGTTTTAAAAAAATCCTTAGACAACAATCAAATAGAGATAAATCTAACAAAAGGCAATCAAGTTGGTGAACATATACAGTTTTTCATCGATAGCGATTACAACGAAGCCACAGGATATAGTAACGACTGGGTTGATGGAGCTGATTATCTTATAGAAGATGGAAGAATCTACAAATCAACTGCAAATGGAAGCGGCTGGAACTGGCAAAGAGTAGGATCAGCAGAGTTTACAAATAACAATACAAAAGTTTATGCAAAAACAACTACACAGATCATACAAAACATCAAAAGTAACTTTAGAGTAGCAGCGATTAGTAGCGATGGAGATGCCGACTGGACTATGATCTCAAGCATACTCATGAAGCCAATAGATAGAAAGATCATCACCATAGATGCTGATTCATCAGATTGGAAAGATATACCTGTAAAAGCCCACTCTAACATGGGTGATTTGAAAGTTATAGATGATGTTAATAACCTCTACTTTTTACTAGAAAAAGGTAATATTGGTCAACATACTCAAATGTTTCTAAACATAGACAATGACATAAATAGTGGCTATTCTTCTTATCATCTTGATAGTAAAAGTGGTGCAGAGTACATGATAGAAGATAACAGACTTTATAAGTCAACAGCAAATGGAAGTGGCTGGAACTGGCAAAAGATTGGAAATGTACAATATGCAAAAGAGGGAAATCTAGTCGAAATTTCTGTAGAAAAATCAAAAGTTGCAATCACAAATGATATAGCTTCTATATCGTTTGGTGGTGTAGCATGGGATGAAGAGTTTGACAATAGTGTGGCAAATATCTCTATGCAAAATATCTCGTTTTTTGATATAAAAGGTTTGATAATCAACGAAGTAATGGCTACAAATGCTCATACTATCATGGATCCAGATTTTTACAAGTTTTCAGATTGGATCGAGATTCACAATGAAAGTGCTCATGCTATAGATATAAGTAACTACAAACTAAGTGACAAGATGAACGAGCCACAATGGAGCATACCACAAGGAACAATCATAGAAGCACATAGCTATAAAATGTTTTGGGCAGATAAAGAAGATACTGTAAAAAATGCTTACCACACAAACTTCTCTTTAAAAAGCAAAGGTGAAGAAGTTGGCTTGTTTGATGTACATGGTGATGTAGTAGATGCATTTAGTTTCAAAAAACAAAAAGCTGATGTTTCTATAACTTATGGCATGAACAATGACATAGTTTACATGCACCCAACGCCAAATCAAGCAAATAGCACTACTTATGAGTCATCATCTCTCTCTTCTAAACCAACATATTCAGCCTCTGGAGGTTTTTATAATGCTACTCAATACATATCTCTAAGTGCAGAAAATGCTGCAACTATCTACTATACTACTGATGGATCATTTCCTACATTAGCTTCACCTATATATCAGGGAGCTATCGAAGTTGCTAAGACAACTGTGATTCGTTCTCGTGCTTTGGAAAATGCTAAACTATTAAGTGAAGCAAATACACAAACTTATCTGATAAATGAAAACACAGAACTTCCAGTTATATCTATCTCAACAGATAACAGATACCTTTTTGATAATCAAGTAGGTATCTACACAGTAGGAACAAATGGAGCAGCAACTCCAGGTTGTGCAGAAGGTGCTCAAGTTGCAAACTTTTATCAAAGTTGGAAAAGACCAGCAAATATAGAGTATTTTGATGAAACTAAAAACTTAGGCTTTTCACAAGAGTTTGACCTAAAGATCAGCGGAAGTTGTTCAAGAGTTTTAGCACAAAAATCACTCTCTATAAAAGCAGACTCAAAATATGGTGAAAAATCACTAAAATACAAATTATTTCCACATAAAAATATCACAAAGTTTAAAGGCTTCAAGATTAAAAGTGCTGGTCAAGATTGGGAAGGTGCTATGCTTAGAGATGCTTTCATGCAACAAGTTATAAAAGATAGCATGGATGTAGATTATCAAGATTATAGAACATGTATAGTCTTTTTAAATGGAAAATATTGGGGTATACACAACATAAGAGAGAAGAAAAATGAAGATTTTTTAGCAGAAAATCACCCTGAAATAGACCCTGACAAAGTAGATATACTAAAAGATAATGCAGGGGTAAATGAAGGAAGTAGCGATAAGTATGATGAGTTGATCGCATACATAAACAATCATGACCTTTCAAATGATGACAACTATAATGAAGTTGTTTCTAAAATAGATGTTGAAAACTATATCGACTACATCATCGCTGAAACATACTTTGGGAATGTTGACTGGCCTTATACCAATGTAAGATTTTACAGAGATCAAAACGGTGGCAAATGGCGTTGGATTTTGGAAGATTTGGACATAGCACTTGGCAAACCAAGAGGTGATGATGGTATAGAGATAAATATGTTTGATATGTTAACTCAAACTGAAAATCTTGATTATCAAAACCCACTCTGGTCAACATATCTGTTTCGCTCACTTCTTGAAAATGCGGGGTTTAAAAATAGATTTAAAGACAAATATACAAACTATCTAAACGGTACTTTTGAGACAACTAGAGTTTTAGGTATCTTAAACCCTATGGTTTCACACATATCAGCTGAGATGACTAGACATGCCAACAGATGGAAAGATCACAGCGAATATATCTATAAAAATAAAGGTGACTGGGAAGATAATGTAGCTCGTTTGAGAACTATCATAAACGGAAGAAACCAAACTGTTAGAGATGAACTAGCGGCATTTTAAGAGTGTTCTTGCTACACTCTCATCATGACAAATCTAGGTGATGGCATAAAAGCTGAAAATGCAAATTGGCAATTTAATGGCGAGATGGTGGAGTATTTTGAGAATCATATCTCAAGGTCTGTGCCACTCTATCATGAGGGGCATAGGCTTATAGAAAACCTAAGTGATTATTTCATAAAAGATGACACAATCGCTTATGAACTTGGGAGTTCAGCTGGAACTCTTCTACATAAGATAGCAAAAAGACATGCTTTTAGAAAATCTTGGTTTATCGGTATAGAGATCGAAGATGACATGGTAAATAGAGCTAACTGGCTTTATGAAGCTCCTAACTTAACCTTTATAAATGATGACATAAAAACCTTTGAGTTTGAAAAGTCTGATATGATTATCTCTTACTATACAATGCAATTTATACACCCTAAACATAGACAAGAACTCTTTAACAAGATATACAATAGTTTAAACTGGGGTGGTGCTTTTATACTCTATGAAAAAGTTCGTGCAAATGATGCTAGGTTTCAAGATATATTGACAAATCTCTACACAGAGTATAAGTTAGATATAGGATATAGTGCCGATGAAATCATAAGCAAATCAAAAAGTTTAAAGGGTGTTTTAGAGCCGTTTTCAACAAATGCAAATATAGACCTTTTGAAAAGAGCTGGTTTTGTAGACATCATAAGCATTCAAAAGTATATGAACTTTGAGGGTTTTTTGGCGATCAAGTAACCTTGTAGTAATTTACCCTTGCTCCACTTTTGTGTTCAATCTTCTCTAAAAGTGTAAAATACTCATCTAACACTTCACATGAAGGGTTGCCATATACGATATAAACTTCATTTTTAAACTTATCTTTTAGTGACTCTATGTTTTGTGCAACTTTTCTCATGACAACTTCATCAAATGGGTTAAAAAGATAGATGATAGACACATCAAAAGGTGGCTGGTAAGTTGTTGCATCTTGATAAAAAGATTCTACATTTTTAAGCCCTAATCGCTTTATATTGCACTTTGCTACATCATGAAGCTCTTTTGCAAACTCTATACCGATACTCTTTTCAAACCCTGCATAACTAGCATGTATGATCGCCCCACCCTTTCCGCTACCATAGTCTAAAAAGATATTTTTCTCAACTTTTTGCCCAACAACTTCTTCTAAATCTGCAAATACTTTTTTGAAAAAATCTTTAGAAGTAGATACCAAAGCAGTACCATGATCTTTAAAATCGCCAGTTAGTGTAAGCTCATGTAAGTTTTGAGTTGAAAAGTCAACACCCTTCATCTTATAATAGACTCTTTGAGCGATCTTGTCAGCAGTTGGTATGAGTCCATTTTCTCTTATGGAGTTGAAAAATTCACCAATTTTATATCTTAAGCCATTTTGGTGTGACATGTCTGCGTTTGTGTCTGTTTGTTTCACTATTTTACCTTTTGTCCTAGCCATTGGGCGTAAGAAAATCTATTGTTAAACTCAAAAAGTTTTGTCAAATATGAAGCTTTAAAATCCCAATTATACATGCCAATCCCCCACTTATCGTCATACTCTTTATTTAGCGAATAAAAATACCCAGCATCTTTTAAAACTCTATCTATATGAATCAAATAAAACTCTAAATACTCTTTTTGCATAAAAGCTAAAGATGCCGTATTTATAACTAAATCGATAGATTTTGACTCTATCTGCTTTAGTATAGTTGGTGGTATGATGATAAAATCATACTCTTTTACAAGGGCATCAAAATCTTCAAGCTTATCTACAATATCGTCCAATAGTGCAACCTTTGCACCCCCAAAATTATATTTTATAAAATAAGATGTTAGAACTAAAGTCTCTGGCAAATCAAGCAAGATATGACAACTATTTGGCGTATAGTACTTCAACATGCGTGACAATGCCCCATATCCAGAACCTATATCTAAGATAACAGTTCTATCTTTACACTCAAATGGTACACTTTTTATAAGGTCATTTACCACAACTGCATGAAAAAGAAGTTTTTCACTCACTCTTTTGCCTCTATATTGTGGGCAGATATTTTCTCCTGCATCACTCTCACTTATGGACGCTAAAAGGGTTTTATCAACTTTTGAGGCTAATCTATGATACTCCAAGATAAGATCAATAGATTTAAGATAACTTTTTGTGTAACTATCATTTTTATCTAAGTAGTTAAATTGGTCATTAAATAGTTCATTATAGACGCTATTGTCCCCTCTAAAACGCTCTACCCTAGCCTTTATAAGCTCACCATTTTCATCAAAAAAGTGACTTTTTATAAGAGTAGCTATGCGATTCCACTCTTTTGTTTTGTCAAAGTTTTCTTTTTCTAAGGCATAAGCTAAGTTTAGGCTGTTTTGTATCTTTTTGCAAAACTTATCATCTAATTTGTAGCTACTAAGTTCACTCATAGGAGATCTTGGCCAAAGTATGTCGTCACTTCCTTTTGTATAAAGTAAGTCCAAATCTTTTGCTTTTGTTTCATAACCTTCAAGTTTGATGCTCTTTTTTAGTATAAACTCTTTTGTAGCAAAAAGTATGCGACCTAAAAAGTTATAAAAGATGATAGCTTGAAATGGAGCTTGGTGTGCATTCCAATGATGAAGTAAAAACTTAGACTCTTTTTGGTAGATAAGAGTATCTTTGAACTCCAAAACTATCCGTTTAACAAAGCCAAATCTTTTTACTAGCCACTTTAGCTGATACATGTTCCCACCAATTAATATATAATCTTTATTATCGACAAATTTAATCTTATCTATAATATACCGATATTGTATAATAATACTAGATAAGGTTTTATAAACATGAAAAACATTTTTGAATATGTTGATTTAACTAAAGAGTCTCCATTTTCAAAAGATACAAATAGCGTTACTATATATTTTGATGGCGCTATCTACAACAAAGATGAAAACATCACAGACAAAGAGTTTATACTTAAACTTTATAGTTCACATGGCAGGGAAATCTTTACAAAGCTAGATGGGATATTTAGCTTAGTTATTTACGATCAAGCAACAAATATGCTCTACCTTGCACGAGATAAAGCTGGAATTTACCCTCTTTACTTTTATCATAAAACCCAAACACTTATCTTTGGCACTTCACTAAAAGAGTTTTACAAAGTCCCAACTTTTTCAAAAACCATAAGTAAAAAAGGTTTAGCTCTTTATCTAAACTATGGCTATGTTGTACAACCTTATACCATCTTTGAAGATACCTATAAAGTAAAATCAGGACATTTTGTAGAGTATAATCTAAAAAACAAAAGCCACAATCAACACAAATACTGGGCGATAGAAGATTGTTACAAAGAGAAAAAACCAAAACTTTTAGAAAGTGATGTATTAAAATCTGTTGAAGATATACTAAACAACTCTATAAACAAGAGGTTGGAAGGTACAAATAGTTTTGCTTCCTCACTTAGTGGTGGTTATGACAGCTCTATCGTAGCAGCACTTTTAACTAAAAACTCTGGCAAACAGATAGATACATTTACAATAGGTTTTACACAAGAGGAGATAAACGAAGCAAAAGAGGCAAAAAAGATAGCCAAACATTTAGGCACTAACCATCATGAACACTACTTTAGCGATGAAGATGCCTTAGATATAGTTCCTAAGCTTTCAGAGGTTTATGATGAGCCTTTTGCTGATTATGGTGCGACTCCTACTGTTTTGATGAGTAAACTTGTACAAGAGAGTGGTTTTGAAACTCTTTTTGTAGGTGATGGTGGAGATGAAGTTTTTGCAACGGCTGATGATGTTACAAGCTTTGACAAACTCTTAAAAAGACCAACTTTAGTTAAAAATAGTCTATATCAGCTTTTAAATAGTGTCAATCCTTCAAAAATACCACTACTAAAAAGTTACCAAAACTTCCCAACAAAGCACTATAAGTATCTTCAACTATTAAAAGCTACAAAAATCTCTCAAATGGTAAAAACAAAACCTATACTCTTTTTTGATGCAGAGATAAAAAGATTGTTAAAAGATGAACAGATAGATCTGAAAACTGATGAGATAGAGTTTCCAAAACATAGCGAAAGTATAGATCAAGTTATAGGCAGTTACTTTAAAACCTCCATGGTAGATGCTGAACTTGTAAAGAGTTTTCAAGCTATGCGGTATTCAAATCTTTTGATTAAAGAGCCTCTTTTAGATATAGACTTGATAACTTACATGGCAAAAGTCTCTGCCAACCTAAAGATAAAAGACGATCAAAAAAAGTATCTCTTAAAACAGATAGCACACAAATACATGCCAAAAGAACTTTTAGATCGTCCCAAAAGTGGTTTTGATATACCTTTCTCTTTATGGCTAAAAGGTTCGTTAAAAGATTTGCTTTTTTCTCATGTAAATGAAAAACGACTTAAAAATGATGGACTTTTTGATGTAAAAAGTGTTATAGAGATAAGAGATGCTTTTTATAGTGGAAATGAGAGTTTTAAGTATAAACTATGGACAATTTTCCTTTTTCAACTTTGGTATCATAAAGTTTTTTCATATCCAAACGATATGTAGATAAACAAAAGGTTTATGTATGGAAGATTGTTCGATTGAGATAGATACAAACATATACAATGCTCCTAAAGATGAGTATAGCAATTGGTCAAAAGAGAAGTTAGAGAAGATTTCAAATTTTATCGACAAAAAACTCTCTACTGTTACTCTGCCAACTGTTATAGTATTTGAAATCGGACACTTTACACTTCCTTATGATGAGATAAACCACCGTTGGGCATATCAGAACATGGCATTTGCCAATGAGCTATGCGGAAAGATTATCAAAAAACATAAGTTCAAATATAAAATCATTCCTACACTTTTGATAAACAACTTAGATAACCATGATGAAAAAGAGTCTCAAACAGTTGTAGATAACATGTTAGAAAATCAAAAGTATATAAACAAAAAATCACTCAAAATCATCTCTGAAAGAAACTTAAAAAACCGTGCATTTAAAGCACTAAGAAAAGATGATTCACTCTCTAGTAAGTTTATAAACATAGATGGAAAAGCTTACTTAAAAGATGACGATTACCAACATGACTTAGCAGCTGGCTTTGTAAATGAAAATGGCGACATCATTCCAAGATGCGGCTTAATACTTACAAGTTATCTCGATGAAGTTAGCAAACTTGCAAAACAGAGACTTCACCAAGATGATAAAATCAACATACTTTTTATAAGCTTTTCACAACAGTTCCATGAGTATAAAAGAGTTATGTTAGGTGTAGACATCTATGGAAAAACTCACCAATCTCTTAACATCGATCCGATGATATTTCACTGGGATTATAGAAAAGATCAAGTTTTACTCTCACATAAATCATGTACAACAAACAGCTGGGAAGA